>JAFBJU010002402.1:112604-305190 GCA_016785305.1 Colistium nudipinnis
CCCACACACACGCACACACACACACCCTCCTCCCATTTTCCCTGAGTATCGGTTGGGTCTGCTGAAAAAACAATCTACATACCGCACTTCCCATCAGCCAACATTTATGTTTTCCTAACCATCTCTTCGTTTGTCAGCCTCAATTAAAACCAACAGTGAAAACAGGAAATAGTTATAATAACAAAAACTAGTGGCATGCTCAATTCTTATCGAGCGCCATCGTCTCAGCCTTCCATGGATAGCCCATCTGCTGCACGGGAATACCACTTCTGTTATGTGATTGTATATTTTTCATAAAAATCCTGAATCCTGAGTGGCAATACATTCAAAAAGTCATTGTGTGACTTCATGTGTACACGAGTTTGTCATTATCAATACAACTGTAAATACAAATATAAAAGCACAAAAACATTTCACTTTGCAAAATAGAGAAGTTGCCTCTGTTATTGACTTCTGGGGAAATTACCCAAGCAGGAGTCGAATGCAAATAGACAGAGGCAGGCTGGATGACTGAATCGAAATAACTCAAAATTTGACACAGATTAAAATAATAAGGGCAATTACACAGCTGGGGGGGGGGGCAGACAGGAAGATTAACCAGAGCTGAAGTTCAGTATTGAAATGAAATGAAATAAGTAAGATAACAGCTTTGAAAAAATATATTGATGCTTCTGGAGCTCACGGTTTCACATTTTGAAATTGTTGAATCGAGTTTCTCGCTCCACTGCATGTTTATCACATCTCTATTACCCTTTACAGCAAATATGGGCCACTGCCTGTGCAATCTTGTTGACTTGGACATGCTCACAAAGCGAGTGCACCTCTGAACACATGAGCTGTGACACATGACACATGAAAGCGTAGTGACAGCCAGGAAGGATCGGAGCGGTCACAGGACCGTCACAGGAACATCGCTCATGACATCTGGAATGCGACGCAAAAAACAAACACACAGCTCATACACGCAGGCGTGGGAAGGAGCATTTCAGAGCTCAAATCCTGAGAATGGATTACGGTACTTGTGATGTATTACTATTTCCACTAGAGGTCCCAATTATTGCAACACACCAACATTTTATTGCTTATTCCCTGTATATTGTTCACATGCATGAAGAAAAATAATGATACCTCTATTTGTAAAAGTGTTTTTACAGGGGCAAGAAAAAGGAGAAGTTGCATAACTACACTTTTGTATCTGAAATTGAAATCATAGATGGGAGCGCGGATGCTAAAAAAACAATTGGATGCAATTTCAAATTTATAATATTAAATAGGCTAGTATTGAACGTTGCCTTTTATCCTTGAACTTCAATATTAATGTTTTTCTTTTCTTATTTGATTGTTTGTTTTTCAATTGGCATAAGCACTGAGTATGTATAATCAGTGATTTTATATCCCCCATTCACAGTCGGGATCATTTTAAATTGTTTTGTATAAGTAGATGACTTTGTTGCAGTTTGGACAACTATGCTCCACATCCTTACAGGAGTCGAGGCAGAACGGGATGCAGCAGCACAGGAAACACCTACGAGGGTAAAACAAGAGTTGAATATTTCCAATTATTTATTTCCAAGACCACTTCTAAAAGCTCTGATTTATAGTTAAGGATGTCACGTTATTTTCCTACCTAATCATATAATCTACTTGGAACCAGATGTGCAACGAGTTTCTATTCAAAACATTGTTTTTACCCAAAAATGGCGAGGCAGCCGCAAACGAGCCAGGACATCAGGCCCGCCGTGTGCTCCGTGCTGGTGACCACAGTCTGACTGCAGTGGGGACACACAGTTTGTCCCGGCACGTTCAGGAGTGCAGGCGTTACTACCACGTGAGTGACTGAGGATTAGAAATGCACAACACAAAGCATTATAATTAGTCTCAGTCTTCCTGCAACCCAGCTTTCAACCCAATGAACACATGAAAAGCAGATGTTCATAAAAAATAATAAATAACGCGCTCTGGTGGATATATGAATATGTGTGCATTCGACACAACGAGTGTCTTTCCTGGCCGACATTTTTACACGTCATGGTAAGAAAAGTGCACGTGGTTCCGCTAACGCTCCATCACAAAGTGTCCCATTTCGATTTCACAGTGTGAAGGGTAGCTGCACTATGCAAACTATAACAATCCTGAAGCTGAAGCGGCTAAATGGAAATCAGCTGTGAGTCGTTTCATTATTTACACTTGTCCCACGTTTTGGTGTTACCATGCACTGCGCTGTCTCCACAAGACCAGCAGAGGCTGCACAGCATCTGTAATCGTAAGTAGGGATAGTGTAATGTTGTTGATGCGTGCTTTCAATCTGTGACTGACCACCCATTGTTTCATACTGTGTGAGAGAATTGCTTATTACCTGTGAAAAGGAATCCATATTCATCTTTTAAAAGAGCATAATATGACTGTACACACACACACACACACACACAGACGCATACACAAACGAAACTTAGAACAATAGCTTTTTGTTAGGGCCAGAGGATACAAAAGCCAATTCTTCGCATTACTTCGGTTGGGAGCAGAGGACTTTGCCAACCGACTCAGCCTCACTCTTCTATCTGCTCACAGACGTGTCCACGCACATGTTATGCAAAGCGCTACAACACATGTGTATGCATTTCTGTTGTGTTCCCACATAGAACAGTGTGGTCTGCTTACCTGTTGTGGCATGTGCAGGTGGCCCTGGAGCATGTAGTAGCATGAAAAGAGGCAGATAAATATCATATCTTTTTATCATATCTTAAATATCTTACCGAAACCAATTCGCCAATTTTGAATGAGTTAAACACATGCTATACATTACATATTAAATAACATATATTGTGTTCAATATCATTTGCCTAATGGACGCTTATTACCATGATTTTGCGGGATTACACAAAAACGACTTAACCACTTTCCGAAAAACTTCGAGGTATGAAATGAAGATGTGAGGCCTGACATCTTATCTCAAGGGATAAACAATAACCCCAGTAAATGTTGCAGCCAGGTCTGAAAAGTAACAGCCTCATACCGGACCTGAGAGCACTGACCTCCTTGGTACGCAACAGGTGGAGGTGCTGCAGGGTAGAAGCCAGGCTGAGGGGGCGCTGCACCTCCGTAGTTCATAGGTGGTCCAGGGTATGGCGGAGCGGAATCATGCATTGGGTATCCTTTTTCCATCTTCAGACCTGCTGACTGGATACAAGACATTTGTGTGACTCATGTTTAGGCTGACCCACTGGCTTTCCAATGTCAACACAGGCTTGAGACCTCGTCCTATAGTGGTCGGCTTTTAGACTCGAACAACTTCCGGCACTCCCTTTTAAAAGGCTTTTTAGTCTGCTGCACGTGGTAAATACGACTGAAAGTGTGCACCTTACGCAAACAGTGGCCAAACAACCAGGGACTAACATTGCCTGTATGACCATTTTAAAGGTGAGGGTTGGATAGCCAGGTGGAGTGTGGAAAAAAAGTAAGAGATGTTCTAAGAGAGAGATAAATGACAGGAACACAGCATCACAAACATTTCACGTTAGCCCTAACCAGGGTACCCAGATTCACCGCACAGGTTCCTTCTCACATCTCGTATCCTCTTTCTGATCCACACAATGAGAGCATTCATTGGCTACAGACACATTATGGACGAAGTGCTG
The DNA here is from genome assembly GCA_016785305.1 of Colistium nudipinnis. Classification (NCBI taxonomy): domain Eukaryota; kingdom Metazoa; phylum Chordata; class Actinopteri; order Pleuronectiformes; family Rhombosoleidae; genus Colistium; species Colistium nudipinnis. The sequence continues at coordinate 116,240 of JAFBJU010002402.1, forward strand.
TGGGAAAAACCCCTGGTGGGAGGAGTATTTAGGTTCTTTATACTGGTCAACATGTTCCATTGCAAATACAATGTTTCATGTATTTAAATGGGTCAGGGATATTGTTGTATCTTTATTGATGTTCGATTAATCAGTAACAGGTGTTGTTGTTGCTTAAGATTCATTCACTCTACATTAATTATTTACTAAAACGTGTAATCAGTAGTAGATGTATCTGCTTTGTAAGTAGTGTTGTAAATTCATCATTTGCACAAGAACTATGAATCAAAGTTTTCAAATTAATGTTGTAGGCTCAAATGCCTCTAAAATTCAATGACATAGAACTTGCAACCAAATGGAAATACTGAATTGGATCTACTTTTAGCTCAAAGTTGGACTCCAAAAAACTCTGATTTTCAATGACTGGGCAGGAAAACAGCAATAGTGCTATAGATGCAAGTTGTCCAGCTGGAGGCTGCACACAACACAGCAGCTCACCGTGAACAGCATGATGAGAACCACTTTGGCCTGATAGTATTAGTCAATACCCACCCAGATCCTCTTTCAGTGAGGCAACCTGATTTTACTATTCCAAACCTGTCGTTAGCTGTGTCTGGATCAATATCAGCCGGTTACTATTGCCTTCATCTGTATTTGGATGATATATGAGAAGAGTGTAGCACCCCCATGTATTCCGGTCACTCTGGTGCTCAGAGTGAATAGATGCAGTCATTCCCTGCAAGCCTTCCTGGGTCTCCTCAAAAGTCTGCCCTTACTCAATCGTCCCTAAGCTCAGCTTGAGCCCCCCCTGCTTTGTTTGGACATTATATTTGAAAATAAGCCATACAACATCTTCTTTTTTTTTCAAACAAATGTATCTGTTTCACAGGGGCGGACTATCAGCTGAATTAGGTGAATCAATTATCCTTCCTTACGCAAACTCACAGGTGATAACTTTACGCAACATAATGGCATCATCATCATATAGACAAACGTTTAAAGCAAGATTGACCTACCTGTGACTTTTCATCAACAAATAGATCTCCGCTGGAGCTGCCTGGACCTGAGCGGTGGAAGACACGGCGGTAGCAAGGACAGTTTCCAGGCAACAATTAGTGAATGACTTCTAGCAGATTGTAAAACTCAATGGGGGAAGGACTGTGCATTTTCCTATGTACCGTGCCTCCCCTCCCCTCTCCGCTCCCATTCTCAACAAGACAGGGTGTGTCCTCTAAAAAAGGATTGCATAGGTCTAATCAAATATTTTTCAATAAAGACCCGATTCTCACCAAAAGCTATGTCGTAAGCAGCGACTAGGGGCAGAGACATGTGTTGACGAGAAACAAAGAGTTTTTTTGTCCAACTGACACGATGGCCAGGGCTGGGGGAGAAATCACATTAAATACACACACGTTCATTATCTTTCAGCTTGATAGAGGACGCAACTTTACACCAGCTCATAGTGCAACATAATCAATCCAGTGGGTGTGGGTTTTTATTACAGTGTGGTAAATCCAATATAAGACAATAAATGAATAGCCAGGGAAGAGACGTACATGTGAAACATGTACAAAATGAAAGCCAAGGAACACAGCCAGGGAGCAGTAAAAAAAATTAAATCAGGTACCCATAACGTCTGAAGCTAAAATACACAGGCTGCAATCGTAATCGTTTTCATTTGTTTTCCCTGTGTGCCCACAAGAGGTCAGAATAATTCCAGCATTTAAATATTTGACAGGATTTCACCCCTTAACCCCAAACTCACCGCACACCCAGAGCGCAAAAGAACACAAGGTCAGGATAAGGAAAAGTCATAAGGCATGACACACCTAAACACACATATAATGTATACTACACCCTGTATACGTCAAAGAGACAGACAGAGGGCTATTTTTAAAGCTTAACTTGTTCGGGGCTATTCACTGGCACACCGAGAATTGGGATCATTTGGTTTGGTTTGAGATTTGCATGGCTTAAGTCCTCTGTTCTGTTTCTCATGTCATTCTCTCTGTTGTGCAAATATAAAGTAGTTGTTTGAGTAAGGGAAAACAAATACTGTAATTATAATAAATTCTGCTTCTTTCGTCTGTGTGTGTTTCTTTGTAAATATGTTTATTTTCCCGCCTGCTGCTGTGACCTGAAATGTTGCCAAAAAGAGAGATGGTAAAGTAAGTGTGAGTATCGGGTATCATCTATTGGTCGGCAATAACACATTAATCAACACAACTATACTAATTCTGCATTTCTTGGAAGACGCATCCAGCTGTTGACACAACATCTGCGTCCCGTTCTTCTGTTTCAATATGAGAACTTGATTCCCACTTCAACCCGACACTCCCACCTGGCTAAGTGTCAATATGATATCAATATGGAAAATATTCTAAAACCGAAAGAAAATAAATTGTTTATGTCATTAAGTCATTTTATGTAGCCCATTGTCACTAACAATATGCCATCATGTTGAAGTCCACCTTTTCTGATAAGAACAGATGGATGGGGAAGGATGGAAGAGAGTAGTTCCTCATATATTAGGGAAATGAAATCAAATACAGAAGATATAATATATATTTTTTATATATATATTTTATATATATATATATATATATTTCACAATGCCACATGCGTTTCATAATTTCATCCATACTAACTTTTCTGGACAGTATTATACATCTACAATCTACATATACAATCAAGAAAAAAAAAACGTTTGTCTGTGTTTTGTTGTCCATCTTAACTTTGTATTTTATGTACAAGCCACACCCCTTATTGGATGTATGATGCATTTTGTGAGTAAGTGCTTGCAAACGTGTCAGCTGCTGAATTGCTCAATGTCTTAAAACCTATGTTCCAATTCTTCAATATCAATATTATTTCATTTGCAGTGTGACACGTTAAAAAAATCATTCCATTCCGTCCGGTTGCTTAACTCTTTACATTTTTCTAGAGCATCTTGTAACACATTTACAGGATTTGACCGTTGATGGGTGGGCGAGCCGCTCATTGAGCAAACGTAATGAAATGACTTATGACTAATAGGGGTGAAGTGGGTCTCACAGATCACGTCATATTGTGTCCTATGATATTCGTTGAGAGACCAAGGTTCTTGCAACTGATAAGCCAATGAGCCAACAACCGCCACCCCTTTCACAAACATTCCAACGAAGTCCTGTACTTTTATACATGTAACGCACATGGGCCCTGGATATTTGAGGAACCGAAGTCTGATGGGGCGGGCAGGAAGGGTGTGGCGAGAGGTTCTCCAGTCACCTCACTCTGCGCGGCTGTCGGACTCAGGGCAGAACTGACGAGATGAGGGACTAAGAGCGCGGAGAAAGTAAATTCAACAAACTAGGAAAAAAAGTTTGAAACCTGTGAGGACAGACCAGCGAAGAAGCAAAAATCCACCCAGTATCTCAGTAGACGGACCAGGGGATTACAGTCACCATGGTAACGCTGGACTTATCGGCACTGATGTCCCCCGTGGGCATTGTGCGCATATTCCAGATGATCTTCACCTGCATCTCCTTCAGCCTGGTGGCCTCGCTGGGCCACAGCACCAGCACCTTCTGGACATGGTGCATGTTCACCTGGTGCTTCTGCTTCTGCGTCACCGTGCTCGTCCTCTTCCTGGAGTTCACCACCCTCAGCGCCAAGCTGCCCATCTCCTGGGACGACTTCACAACGGCTTTCGCCATGTTGGCTAGCCTGATGGTCGGTGTCTATTTTAAATGTTTTTCTCCAGCTTTTGTTTTTCTTCGTCTGTATAGACTAGATAAGGCAGAAGAAACCGAGGGGCACCATGAACCAAAGTAAAAGAGTTCTTGTGACCTTTGATAAACTGTACCAAAGTTGTCATCCCACCAACACAACAACAACAAAAAAAATCTGTGATGTACCAGATACCAAAAACATTGGTTATACTTTGAATAATAGTGCATATTTACTATTTACTATTTCAAAAAGAATATTTATCCCCATTATTCAGATTTTGCTCATTCGGGAGAAGTACACAAGCTACGAGTAATGGAACTCCCTTAAATTTGTTTAGATTGTTTCTTTTCTTTGATTGTTTCAGGTGCTGGCGGCGTCCGTAATCTACCCCGTCTTCTTCACTTGCTCCACCTGCGGCAAAGCGATCGGAGCCACCGTCTGCTCCTGTCTGGCCTTCCTCCTGTACGCCATCGAGGTCGGGCTGACCCGAGCCAAAGACGGCGAGATCAGTGGATTCCTGTCCACAGTCCCCGGCCTCCTCAAGGTGTTGGAGGCCTTCGTGGCCTGCATCATCTTCATCTGCCTGGACTACAACCACTACTCCAAGTTCCCGGGCCTCCAGTGGTGCGTGGCCGTCTACTCCATCTGTTTCATCTTCGCCATCGTGGTCATCCTCTTCACCATTTGCCGTCTGTTGTCTCTCTTCCCGGCGCCGTTCGACAAAGTCCTGATATTCTGCAACGTGTTGGCCGTGCTGATGTACATCACGGCGGTGGTCGTCTGGCCTTTCTACTGCTTCCACAACACCACCAGACCCGCCGTCTGCTCAATTGTGCGTTGTGCGTGGGACAATTACGTTGTGATCTCCTTCATGACTTGTGTTAACCTTATCGCTTACATTGTGGATACAGTTTATTCCTTTAGACTCGTCTTCTTCATCAGATCATAATCATGTTTTGTTTCAGTTTAGTTTTGATTATGAAACCTAGCATGCCGGCAGGAGGGTTATTACACATGCTCACGCCACCGAGGGAATGTCGATTCCAATGAATGATCTGTTCAATGCTCAAAAGGGCCGTCTCAAAAGATGTTTGCAAAGGTGTGTCAGCGTGTCAATACCCAGACACCCACATCATTTAAAAAAAAAAAAAATTGAGAAAATAAGAAAGAGAGGAAAGATAACACCTTCCACCTGTATTGTAATCACATTCTGACATGGAAAACATGTTTGTAGGTTCAGCCTATTACAAATAATATAATCTATCTGGATGTTTTTTTTTCCCACCTAATTTGTTTTTGTAAATCATTGTTGGTGTTAAAAAAAAGCTCATGCTTAGAGTTGCTTTTGGTTGTGCGCCATGTAATCAATGATTTATTAACATATTTTCCCAGTGCAGAAGTAAATACACTAAAATCACTTCCACTGGTTTTTATTTGTTTTCTATGTAACAGTTCACCGTTTTTCATAATATCTGAAGTGCCCTTAATTCCATAAAACTTCCAATAGCGATCCTAATTTGTCATTCTATCAAACGAAAGCATACCAAAGGGCAGAGTTGGAATGTGACCTTCACCCCGTTGTGGTCGGAGGTGGTTCTGAACTGGGCTAACACTGAGGGGCAGAGTCCAGTGTGTGTGTGTGTGTGTGTTTCCTCAGGAGAGCAAACCACCAAGCCGCTGTCCAATCAGTGACAGGCAGCAGGGGCCCATAAAGTGCACAGATAAGCCCAGGGTGTTCTGCATACAAACCATTACTCCTGAGTTTCAGTTTCAAACCACTCTCGCCTGCATGGGTTTCCTCCACACGGGACTGGGCGGACCGAGCGGTGCGCCGCAGAGAAGAATCTGAGTCTCGACGCCATTTTCAGTGACAGATCGAGCCCCGCGCCCGTCCAGCCATGGCCCTGGTGGATTTGCGGTCCCTCACCCAGCCCGTGGGCATCCTGCGAATACTGGCGATCGTCCTCACTTGCGCGTCGTTCAGCCTGGTGGCGACGGTGGGACACAGAACGGCTTCTTACTGGGCGTGGTGCATGTTCACCTGGTGCTTCTGCTGCTTCGTCACCCTCCTCATCCTCGTCCTGGAGTTCACCAACGTCAGCGGCAAGCTGCCCTTCGCCTGGAACGACTTCACCACCGCCTTCGCCATGCTGGCCAGCCTCATGTGCTTGACCACCTCCATCATGTACCCCACGTTCTTCACCTGCCGGGCCTGCTACCACCAGATCGCCGCGTCGGTGGTGTCGTGGCTCTGCTTCGGGTTGTACACGGGCGAGGTGGTCCTGACCTGGCTCCGGCCAAGTGGACAGAACAGCGGATTCCTCTCCACGGTGCCCGGCGTGATGAAGATGCTGGAGACCTTCCTCGCCTGTGTCATCTTCACGTCCTTGGAGACGTACCAGTACTCCGGTTCGCCGGGGCTCCAGTGGTGCGTGGCAGTGTACTCGTTGTGTTTCATCTTTTCCATTGTCATTATTTTGCTCACCATTGGACGGCTGACCTCGTTTTTCCCAATCTCCTTTGACAAACTGGTGGTCGTCTATAATATTCTGGCAGCAGCCATGTATATGACAACTATGGTCATTTGGCCACTGTACAATTTCCCCGGCAATCACAGACCCATTGACTGTGGCCATCTTTGTGCCTGGGATAAACGGGTGGTGGTCACGCTAATGACAATCTTTAACTTTATTGTTTACACCCTGGACGCTGCCAACTCTGTGCACTTCGTTTTCTTTACTAGCAACCCGTGAAGCAGCTGCTTATCAAATCTATCATCAAATGAAAACAAAATGTGTTTGAATCAAAGTGAATAGTCAGGTTTGCGCATCGGGTTTTATATTTTGCCTCAATGTGTTTTTTTTCTTCCAAACATAGAGCCTTTTATTTAAATGTGTTGTGTGAGACAGGGTGGAAATTCCGATGAATATATTTTTCGGCGAATGGTTCAAATCAAAATGACTCTCCGCGTTTTAAATGTCGGCTGGCTCGGTTAATGATTAAAATGAGTATCACTGTCATAAAAGAAATGCCTTGTGGAACTTTGGCTCCCGATACAAACAAAGATTAAAAAATAGAAGTTTATTACGATGAGGAACATTGACAGGAGCAGATTTCCAGACTTTAAAAAGGTTGGGTGGGAAAAAAAAAAAAAATTAATCAAGCAGCTGCTGCTTTTAAAGTCGGATTTGTCGCAAGGTGTTAGTTTTCGTTTTCTGCCTCAGTTATGTGGTCCGCATTAATAGGTTCACTCTGAGCCTTTTCTTTTATGACCAATTGGAAACTTAAGGGTACGTCATCCAAGTCCCCGTCGTAATCCCGCAGCTATTGTGCCACCCCGTAAACCAATCTGTGGGAGTGAACTGGGGTCCAATTGAGGAACTGAGGCATGGGAGATTTTCTTTTCAAGGCAGTCAGACAGGCCACTTCGGGAGGCCGCGTGTGTCCGGTGAAGCAGCAACTTGCGGAGGGCAGGGCCAACTTCGATTTTGGAATAGACCAGGGACAAAAAACAGGTGTCGAACAAATCTTTGCACGTCACATTATCTTTTGTCCAACTGGGCTGCAGCTACACAACTGCTTCCTGGGCTAACCCTAACCTAAATTATAAAGTGTATATTATAAGTGTTGACCGGTTTTTAGCTTAACTTAATGTCGCTTTATTCACCCTTCGCAACCCCTGTGACCATCGCATTGGGGATTCTGAAAAAGCTTTGCCAGCATACAAATTTACAAAGGAGCCTTTAACCCGTGCTTCACCTTGATCAACTCAATAGCATTCCTGCAGCCTCTGCTCCCAATGTTCTCTGAATACCGAATAAAACAAGAAGAAAAAAGCTGCTGGTTGACTTTGATGATCATTACAAAAAGAGCGCTTCATCCTCACCCTGTAAAAATAAGTCATAGGCACCAGTGCCAGGAATGCTCCAGGGAAATCACTCAGCGAGCACATGTTTCAGGAAACACGACAACATTTGTTTTGATATTAAACTTCAGTCTTTGGAAATGTCACAGACATTGGCTGAGTATGTCCCTGAAGTCCGAGCAGTCCTTATCCAGCGGCATGCTGTGATCTCTACTTAAAAAGATAAAAAATATATATATAGCACGAGAAAGGACTGTGTGCACCTGCATTTAATTCTAATTAGAATACAATTTGTCGGTGAGATAATATAGGTGCATCATCATCACAGGGTCTAATCTCCATTATTTGGAACACTGAGCATCTAAAAGCTCCTTGTCCTGCCAGCTAGGTAGGTGACAGTGAAGGTTGCTCTCTTTTCTGGCATCCACAGATTTCTCTCTCACACGCACTTGCCTAACAATCAGGGGATTATTTTGAGCTCATTTGACGATGTGAAGATCCTCACTTTGTGCAGGCAAACAGGGGGGGGGGGGATTAAATTCATGCGACACTGTCGCTTTTGGAAACGCGGAATGTTGCCTGAACACCCACAATGATGTCTTTTTTTTGGGCTGGGAAAAGTCTTCATCATGGGTTCAGCCCCGTGTCGTTCCGACAATTTATAATTGTGATGGCTGAATTGGATTACCTCGGGTTTGCCCCGAGAGGAAATACACTGCATGTTGGGGTTTGTGAGAAGGATTCACGCGATGAATTAGCATTATCAAATGAAAAACATGCACTCGAGCAACTTCAGACTGCTGAATTAAGGTGAAGATTTGTAAAGCCTCTTGAAGATTCTGATGTTTGCATTATCGTGACCACACTGAGGGACGGGTTTCCAGTCTGTATTTTTAGATTAGTCTAATCTACGCAACAAAATTAGATCAGTGGGGCAAATGCAATACGTGCTGTATCTGGCACTAAATAAGGCAAAGAACAAACTGTTTACATTGTCTTGCTTACTTTTCTACATATATACATACACATAAAAAACATTTACTCCACATTTAAAGAAAAGCTCAATTCAACCACAACCGTCTACTGCGGAAGCCAGTGCCGGAGAAATGGTGCCGAACGTCGTCAGTCTATATTGCAGTCAGACCAGGTGAGCCGAATCTGCCTGATTACCAGACTCCTCCCATCAGGCGCCGGCTTGGAGAGGCCTCCTCGTCAGACACAAGCCACCTCCTGTTATCTTTTCCACTGATCATCCGACCACACTCAGTTACCATTGATTTAAATAGCAGCACTACACAAGCATGGAAAAAAAAAATATATATTTGTTTTCTTTCATCCTGTATTTAACCTCACTAAGGAGGTTATATTTTCACCCATATTAGTTTGTATATTTGTCAGCAGAATCACACACGCTGAAGTGCAGATCTCCGTACAAGTACTGAACCGATATTTTGACCATTATGATTTTTGAGATCGATGTTATTTTTGAATTATTTTGTATTATTATTTTGGTTATTTTTGCGACAATGTATTTTTTGCATTTGATTGTGTGAGCCTCCCCCCCCGCCCTCTGGGCACACATAAAGTGAAGTAGTGTCTTCACTCCTTGACTTGACCTTTAATTTTGCATTTTTCTGTGATGCCAACAGACTTCTTGACCTCTTCAAAAAAATTGTTTGAAAAGGAGGTGTGGGATTACCCGCACTGGATAAAAGACACCGTAAATGAGCCATATCATTATTGTGACACTGTTTACACATAAGTGTTTGATAAATGAGTCCAGTTGGTCTTCTTAGAACTGTCAAAGAGGGCTCATAAAGTGTAAGAGGTCACCAGCTTCCTACTTATTGTTATTTATTAACCTCTTTGATACTTTGGTGATGGAAAATACAGAAATAAGAGAACTGTATGCGTGTGCGCACACACACACAGGTTAGTACCCCTGTCCCTGCTCCGTAGATTTTCCAATAACAGACATGACGCGGGGTGTTTGTTTTGTAGGTGTGAGTGTGTCTGTATGTGTGGCGGCTTGTTGGTAACACAGGACTGACCTAGATGCCAACAACATGAAGCTAGTGAGGCAATTAAACTCGCTTGAAGGTGGGCAGCTCTCTCAGGTTATTACCATCAAAACCCTCAGCATGTACTCTCATCCTCCTGCCACTGTTCTACCACTTCGCCCTAATCCCCCTCTACCTCCGGCTCAGGTGACCCCTGGGCCACCATCAAGGTGATTTATTCCGCTGGTTGAATCTGGACATTGCTCCATTCCTTCTCATGCACAGGAACAAAGTGAGTATCACTTTATGTCTGACAGAAATGCACAAAAGGAGGGGGGGGGGGGGAGGCCACTATTGTGCGTGGTGTGTAAACCTTTAATCAGATGACCGGATCTGACTGTGGCTGTGAGGCGAACGCATCCTCCAATGAATGGGTGGGACATCCAAAGGCTGGGTGGCGTTCTCCACATAAATACTCACAGTGCGCAGGGGCATCTAACATCCCTACCGCTGACGTCTGAGGAACCGGGGAAGGCATTTGCATCATTTTTCTTGAGAATTCAATGGGGAGGGGGAAACAACCACGACCGGACAAATAAAGATGGTGATCCTACCCCCTCTGACTTCGGAGAGTTCTGACATCCAGAAAATGCGCCAAGATGAAAAGTCCAGTATGAGAGGTGGGAGAAGAGAGTTGATTTCAGCCGCAGACAGAGCGCATTTGGCCAAAATCAAATGAGACTCAAGGGAAAAACTCAACACGCCAAAGAATAGTGGAGCGGAAAATACGCACGGGAGCGCACAGGTATGTTCATTCCCATCCGTGGTCACCACAGCTCTTAAAACTCCACAAAAATGTATGGGTGTATATATTTGTTTATTAAGGCACATTTAACCTCCCGTTGTGTGGTAGAAAGACTTAAATATACCTTCCTTTTTTTTTTTTTTTTTTACGTTTTTGTCATCTATTTCTCAGAGGAAGATGCGGCGTGGGTTTAGGATTCTCGAAGCTCTAAATATGTATTAATCTCGCATGTAACGAGCCAGACATGACTCAAACGGCACTCGTGACTGGGGGCCATACAGCTAATAAAGTTTGGTGGACAAAAATGTCAAGCCCGATGCGGTGTGAAGGGGACTGGGACTGTTTGTTTTCTCAACAACGCGCTGCGGGCTGCGCGTCACTCCCGTGTTTTGCAGCGCGCTTCAGTGAACCTGCACGTCAGACCATTTATTTGTGCAACACATTTCCGCACAGCCTCGGGTTCCAATGTCTGACGAGTCATAAGATTATTATTATTATTATTATTATTATTATTATTATTATTATTATTATTATTATTATTATTATTATTATTATTATTATTATTAGTTGTAGTCGTAGTAGTAGTAGTAGTAGTAATAGTAGTAGTATTAGTATTATTGGTATTATTATTATTAGTAGTAGTATTTTAGGTCACCCACAAGGCACCAGGTGTGCTACAAAAGCCACGCAATGTATTAGTTAGTACCTGGGTTGTATAGGAAGGCACTAGACCATTGTTCTCATTCCAGGCATGGATGAATTTACAGGAAGGCATTTTGTCTGTAGAGCCACGAGCAACAATTAAGATATTAAAATCTGGCTTCCCCAGAGTAATGTGCAAAATGCAAATGATAAACTCTTGAGCAGACTTCATCATCATCATTTACCATTAGGATCAAAGGGATAAATACAAATGAAAACTATAAACTCAAAATAGATGTGGCGAATGCCCGCCAGCATCTGCATTGAAATATAAGGTAAAGAGACTATAACATCTGGATGCAGTAAAAACTATAGAACAACAGGAGAAGAACGGGAGCTTTCAGCAGAAGAGACAAGTGACCCACAATACGCACACTGATTTCAACCCCCCCAATGGGGCATTTAATATAATTTTTTTTTTAGGGACTTAACAAATCATCAGGGGATTGGGGAGTAGGGATTTAGAAAAATCTAAGGTGTGGGCTCCCACCTTCCCTCCGTTGGGGTCATTTAATCAGGTGGAAGTGAGAATATTTGTTGGCAATTTCCCATTAAGACAAATGACATGTTGGCCCCTTGCCCGGACAGCTCAGCGGAAAATTTCTCTCCTCTCCTGGTAAATATGGGCACGTTTCCCAGAGAGCCGCCACGTGTTTTCGTCAGTGTGTATAAATGCAGAAGGTAAACATTGTTGGAATTCTCTGAAATAGAAATTCAGGGAACATTTGGTGTTTTCCCCTCTTTTTTTTAATTTTTTTTATGTCTTGGGCGGAGGTTTGGTTTCCCGCATAATAATTGTACATGTATGTTTGTCTTTTCTCCCGTGAGCTGTTTTTTTTTTTTTGCCATCATCCGAAAACGGACTTTGGCATTAAATCCTTCGACATGGACGGCCGTAACTGGACGTCGCTTCCGGAGAATTCCACGCTCTCCTCGCCGGAGCCCTACCCCGTCTACACCTCGAGCAATTTCTCAGAAGTACCCGCGCCGATGCCCTTCAGCATGGTCACCGCGGTCGTCTACACCATCGTCTTCGTGGTGGGCTTCCTGGGCAACACGCTGGTCATCTACGTGGTGGTCCGCTACGCCAAGATGAAAACGGTCACAAACATGTACATCCTCAATTTAGCCCTGGCCGACGAACTCTACATCCTGGGAATCCCCTTCCTGGGCACCAACAGCTCGCTCTCCTATTGGCCCTACGGGAACTTCTTCTGCAAGGTGTGCATGACGGCGGACGCCATGAGCCAGTTCGGCTCCACCTTTTGCCTGACGGTAATGAGCATCGACCGCTACCTGGCCGTGGTCTATCCCATCCGCAGCGCCAAGTGGCGGAAGCCGCAGGCGGCCAAGGTTCTCAACGGCACGGTGTGGGTGGTGTCCTTCCTGGTCGTGCTGCCCATCACCATTTACTCGCGCGTGCAGGAGGAGTTCAACACCTGCAACGTGAGCTGGCCCGATCCGCACGACCTGTGGTCCATCGTCTTCATCCTCTACACGTCCATCCTGGGCTTCTTCGGTCCCCTCCTCGTCATCAGCATCTGCTACCTCTTGATTGTCATCAAGGTAACGGCAGGGAGGATCTCGACCCCCCCTCGGGCTGAATTCCTGTAAAGCACGGCGCTCACGGTCTCATTCTGCCCTCCCACTCTCAGGTGAGGTCGGCGGGCGTGCGCGCGGGCCTGACCAAGCGGCGCAAGTCGGAGCGCAAGGTGACCCGGATGGTGGTGGTCATCGTGCTGGTGTTTGTGCTCTGCTGGCTGCCCTTCTTCATCGCCAACATCGTCAACCTGATCTACATCATCCCCGAGAGCAAGACCAACGCCGCCGTCTACTTCTCCTCGGTCATCCTCACCTACGTCAACTCCTGCGCCAACCCCATCCTCTACGGCTTCCTCTCGGACAACTTCAAGCAGAGCTTCCGGAAGGTGCTCTGCCTCCACAAACCCAACGCCGTCGTCACCTCGGATCAGATGGGAGGCCGGCCGAGCGCACCCAAGGTAAACCCAAGATCGGGTTTTTCCTCAAATCAGACACAACGTTTAGATTCTGAATTGGACCACGTGTCCCTGTGACCACTTTTTACAGCAAGAAAACTCACTGTGCATTTGGCAGCATTTTGAGTGATGCCGGGGCCCAGATGGAGGTGCGTAGTCCCAGAATGTATAATTAACACGTTTAACACTTTTTTTGGGCCCTAAGCAATCCTTAACCCAGAGGTTATACATTTAATGATGACACAAAGAGGAGTGGAAAGCGAAAGTTAATGTCTCTGTCATTTCGCTGAAATTTCATTTTTAATAGCAACATATTTCATAGTTGTGTTTATGCCGCAGGGCTATACCCTCACAAAATCTCCACTTCACATGTGGTGAAGTGTCATCAGCGGCCTCAACAACCTGTTTTTACTGCAGTGTGAAATTGTGACCCTGCGGTGATGGAGCCCCCCTTAGGCCTTAGGTTGTAACCCGCAACAATAACAACCATTGTATACTGACAATAACAATCTATATAATTTCGTTGGCCAAGATCTTCACTCTCACACTCTCCGTCTGTGTGCCGTTGTTTCTACAGTCTCTCCAGATGGAGGTTGTTGAGAGCCTCGACCGGGAGCCCTTCACCTCAAAAACAACTGTGAATGGCCAGTGAAGGTCACCACCCCACCGCAAACCAGTGCGCCGGCAACCACATCGAACAATTTACTAATTGGTATGGTCTCACTTTGGTTTTTGATCCGCCCGCTCTGACTCGGACAATTCTTCGGAGGAAATTAAGAGTACTGCTGGAAAGAAAACCTCTTTGTGATGAATTGTTCCTACCTTATGTCTTTGTACTGTTGCCATGCTGATTATATTGTAGGCCTACTAGTTTATGTTATAAGCTTCAATTTCAATTACTACTAATAGAGACTTTGAAATGCTATAGCCTACATGGCGTATAATAGAGAGGCATTTTGTGTGTGTGTGTGTGTGTGTGAGTGTGTGTGCGTGTGTGTCTTGATTCATTTTTACATTTGATCCCGTTTTGGCAAGAATCATCCTCTGGCGATCCGCTTTTGTTCCATGTGCTGCTATTGCTGCGAATGCATACTCCACATTTCTTATGTTTACCTGTTGCCGTGATCAATTCGTCATATGCACATTTCACAGCACCAAGGAACACCTGTGCCAGTAGGGCAAGCGTTATTGTGAGAACACGATTTCTGCGAATGCGAGGGCGTGATGTTTTGGGAAATAGTATTATCATAACTTCTCCGAGAGTGAGGTGAGAAGACTGAAAACACTTTTGTGTCTGTCGGCCGGATATAAGGCTACAAACCACTGCTCACGACGATGGATAAGTTCTCTTGTTACATAATAAAATGGAATGCTGAAGACGATCTAACCTCAGTTATTTGGACTTTAACGGACAGACATGCGAACGCCATCAATCCTCTCAGCAAGTCTCTGCCAGAGAGCAATTCACATTTCCCAAAAGGTCAAACAATTTCAGAGAGGAAATGAGTAATGTAGAAATGTGACCCATGATAGTGGCCTACAGGTATTTTTTTTTTTTAAAGCAGAGGTTTATTGTTTATATTCAAAACATTTTTATCCCGGCTATTATTTTTAACCCAGCTACACTTCTTTCTTTCCCCGTTTTTGAATTTTTCAGTATTTCATTTGAACTGCTATAACCAGGGTGAGGACTGTTCTGCTTGTTCGGTTGAATTGTTTTGTTTTTGTTTGATGGCCATGCCAATTGACTATGATGTTATAATTACAAAGCTGTGAAAAATGCCTCGGCCAGATATCGACAACTCGTGGATTTATCCAAGTTTCCTCACATTTTCTGAACCAACATATGCCAGCGTGAACGGGAAGGAGCAAATCTTTTCCCCAATCCAGCAAAATATCACAATTCTGTTTATTGCCGTTTTCTGGACTCTTTTTTTTGTTTATGGTTTCGAAATTTTAAGACATCATCATTGGCAAGGTGCAGGTTACCGCTGCATCGTCTTTAGAGTGGAAACTTGAGCAGATCGAGACCAAGTGAACGATGTTTGTGGGGAAGCTGTGAGAAGGTGCGTAACTTAGAGGTGTCCCGACCTGGCTGGAGGCTGGGCAAAGCTGGGCACAATCTTAAACGTTGTGTAAAAGAAAGAAATAAAGGGAAATTGGAAAAACAAACAATCGCACTATAACCAAAAACAAAAGGAGTGGAGGCCAGGGGGAGAAAAGGGGGCGGCCGAATGCCACCAGCTTATATAGTGCAGCGGACCAGGTGCGATGAATCCGACTAACGACCTGACTCCTCCCACCTGTGACAGGCTGCGGGGAGAGGCCCGTCACGTAGGAGACAAGGGATTCATTTGGGTTAGGAACGCTGTGGGTTTCAAGACGAGAGCCGATTTGGACTGGCACGCTTTATATTAGGAATATTAATAAAAGTAAAAAAATGTTTGTTAGGCGTGCTCATCTTGCATTAATCCAGGACAATCTTTTTTATGTATCTGATAAACAGATGTTTATTGTATCTGGGATTTATGAATATTATGGCAGGCTTATGTTTCAGACTGAGGCACTTTATCATTGTTTTCCAGTTGAACAACAAGGTGGCAGCTTAACACTTGAAATGTTTATGTCCACATAAACCAGTTTTGTTTCATTTTTCAGATTTTTGCAGATGAAGTAAAAATTGCTTTTATTTCAAAATCAGAGGGATCTAGGGAGTATCATATGTTTCCAAGAGCAGGTCAAAATAACAAAACAAAAAACAGTTACATCAAAATCTATTTTATTTGTTGGTGGTGGGGTTCAGCAATGCTGTCAATGTGAATAAATATAACAATATGAAGAAAAAAAAGAAAGTGTGCTGTTAAAATTGTGTGAAGGATTGAAAAGCAGCAGTTAGCTGACAAAACCAATAAGCTGCTGCATTCTGGGAAGACCTATATCATACACGTTGAAAGTGAGCCCGCCCTTACAAACTTGTGATGAAAACCTTTTTGAGCACTGCCGTTTTTTCCTGAAATATTCATTGTGTGATGTCTCGGCGTTCCGGACATTCAAGCGTGGAACAAATAAAAAGTATAGACTTCATGAAATCTTCAATCCTCCAGCAGCCAAACGCCCTGGCAACATTATTTCTAAAAGGTTTTCCAATGCACCGGAGCTGTTTGAATTTCAATAAATATTTGGAATCAAGGGTGTTGTAAAACGTTTGACAGGTGGTGTATACAACTCGCAAGCTGTGTATATTGACCCAGTGAGATCGATGTGAGTCACACAATCACAAAGGAGGAGGAGGGTGTGGACTCGGCCTCACAAAATAAACGACATGTCATTCGGTGCGGTGACGGCGAAGAGGGGAATGTAAGCATTTATTTTAGTGGCAATACAATTATTTCTCTGGAGTATGTTTGCTGTAGGTTTTTTAGACACCTGAACATAAACCCAGTCAAGAACATATGGCACTTATTTTGTGTCCTGGGTGTAAAACATTTGAATTAAAAAAGAAATAAGAAATTAAAATGCTGATGCATTCTCTCATTTCTCATACGTCGTTTTTTTTTTCCCCCCCTTCTGACTTGTGGCCAATGTTGGGATGTGGATCAGATGTGGAAGAGAGAGAGAGCGATGTTTGTAAAATAACATGTGATAAAGTTGTTGGTGCTTGGTGCGCAGCCATTGTCTCTTTTAAATAGGCTAAGTATAAACTCCAACTGCAACTTGCAGTTCACTTACAGTGAGTAGTTTTTGATTTCAAATGGGAGTTGCGTCCTCAATTGGGATTGGGATTTATCGGCAGATGTCCACAGGCGGATGACGGTGGTACACAAGCAGCTTGATTATAACAAGGTCTCTTGCAGACACTGATGGCAGACACCGTCGGCCTTCACATAAACACAGGGCACCTGAGCCAAATGTCGAGCCGGTGCTGTTAACCTGTGTGTGCGTGCATGCATGCGTGTGGTAAGATGCTGACAGGCCGACCCATCCACGTCATTTATTGTTCTTAAAAGTGGACTCAGTGTTGTTTTTGGTTTTTTTGGCTCCACTGGTGGTGGTTTATTTATGGACTCCACGTTTCCCAGTCCGACTGCATCTTCAATCTTCAAGCATAAACAAAGACGGCACAAAACGCTGCTGCCGCCAATGCATTGTGCCCACACAAAAGGATGACTCCCTCTCGAAACCGATGAATGAACTGGAGCATTCATCAAGGTTAGACTATTTATGAACCATGAGGCCACGCGGGTGAAAATATCTGAACCCCAGAGCCGACAACACCGATTTACTTCCATGTGCTACCCAGGGGAACTAATAGGGGAAATGATGCCTGGAGCCAGCCCTGAGGACAGGGAAATCTGTGGGATGACACAATAATTAATTGAGATATAATAAGACGTTTGTTTTCCATGGCAGTAAGGGTGTTCGTCAAAGATAAAGCACAGAGGTCCAAATGTCACAGAACATAAATGTTTTAACAGTAAACTCATCATTTGAATTCTGGGCATCCCACTGGTAGAAATGATGGGAGACAATCAGTCCCTGTGAACATCGGTATGTCTGTGTGTGTGTGTGTGTGTGTGTGTTCTTATGTAACTACTGAATGTACATTTAACAGGCGTCCTCATTAAAATAATGAAAAGATCAACAGAAAATTCTACATGTAGTGTTGCATTTGCCTTGAGGTCAGAGTGGATGGTCGTCTACGTTGTGTCTACCGCCTCACAGTGGCCAAAGCAAAGAACTACACACAAAACACCCCAGTGTAATTAACTCAAGTGTTGATGTGGTTATCACAGAAACCAAAAGCCGGCATGGAATTTCATGGAATAAAAAATGTGAATAAATACATGAATGAAATTAACTGTGACCAATAAGCACTGCGCTCTGTGCAACGAGCAGGACCAGCAGTGAATGTTCTGTATCGACCATGGACTAAATACAATGCGGAGGAGTGTGTTTTTGCCTACCTGCTGCCGTCATTGGTTTCACACGTTGCACAATGTTGACATGTTCCTACCACCCGGAGGCAGTGTTGTGTCATTTTGACTCTCTGCCCTGACGGAGCCAGGCTGAAGGAGGTAGGTGGTGCTATTGGCGCATTACGCGCACGCCACAGTGGTCTACAAGTGAATGCATATTCTCCGGTCAGTTGTTATGATTAACGTCGAGGGAGACGGCCTCTCCTCGGCTTGCACACGTTCTGCAGTAACAGTAACGATGCCCCGCCGTGCGCCCTGAAGTCTGTGCGCAACCGCGCGATCCGTCTTTTGGAGACGCCAGCAGTGCGCGTCAGCTCGGACGCAGGACCCGGGAGGACTGATCGCATCGTTATCCAAAGTTTGACAGTGCCGTTTTTTGTTTTTTTTTCTTGTGCAGTGGGATTTCATCTCGTGGAGCCCGCTCAGAGCTGCGAACTTCGGTATGGAGGAGAGCGTGCGTGTCGGGCAGACATGTTTTCGCTCTGTGGAAGAAGTTTAGCCGTGCGCCCGCTCTCCTAAAAACTCCCATCTTTGCCTTTTTTTGTTAGGGGGGGGGGGTTATTTTACTTCAAGTGAACCCTGCAGGAGGTTTGAAACGGCAGGAGGAGATGGCAAGCGAAAGGAAACCGCGGCTTTGTATCATGGCAAAGGAGGAGAACGGGTATGGATTTCACTTGCACGGCGAGAAAGGAAAGAGCGGACAGTTCATCCGCAAAGTGGAGTCCGGCTCCCCCGCGGAGGCGTCGGGGCTGCGCGCCGGCGACCGAGTGGTCTCAGTGAACGGGGTCAACGTCGAGAGGGAGACGCACCACCAGGTGAGAAGATGCGCGCGCATATTCGTCATGCATACATTTTTGGACGCCCCCGTTGTGTGAGCGGACGCCTGTGCCAAGGGAAAGGACGTCCACAGGTCGCCCTGCGCGTCCCGCGCGTCCTGACTCGGTGTGACACGGGACGCCCACCCCACTCTGCCCTCCCTCCGGGCGCGATGAGCCCAACAAGTTATTCATTGAGAAATACACAAGCACACGCTGCTATGATTAGACTGTAATCAGCATTCTTCTTCCACGAGACTGTAACACACCTGCTCAGTTCCTTTGTTTGAACAGAAGGTATGATGAAGGTCACAGATCAAGGGTCGCAGGGCAGACTGTGTAAAAAAAAAAAAATCTACTTTTGGATCTTGTAGGCACAATGTTCCAGATTGTATCTTCTGCCTTTGGTGTTTATGATGAAAATCAGCTGGCATCTGGTGGATGTTTACATATTGAAGCCTGTAAAATCTCGGTAAAGTATAAATCATGCCATGGAGAAACTGACACCAGCACTATGTGTTCTGTGGTCTGGGCCGCCGCTCGGATAGCTTCACACAGCAGGCCTCGATAATCATTTCAGCACCGACCTCTCCTTTGTACAGATTGGTTTCCCTTTTGTGGCGTGTGCTTGAAGCTCACGTAACAGCTCTGCCTAGCCGGCGCTTTTTATTCATGAGAGCAAAACACAAGAGTTGATGGAGCAACGCGTTCTCGTTCAGATGCTTGTGCTCTCCCCATATGTACAGTGTGTAACTCCACAATGGTGGTGTTTTTATACTGCCGAAGAGTGAATTGCACAATAATAATCATAATAATAATAATAATAATAATAAAAAAGAGCCCCTCTCATTCCCCAGGTGGTACAGCGGATCAAAGCCATAACCACGGAGACCAGGCTGCTCGTGGTGGACAATGAGACGCACGAAAGCCTGCGGAGCCTGCGCCTCACAGCCACGGAGGAGATGGCGGTGCTCGGGACGGGCCCGCGCGCCTCGTCCTCCCCCGCGGCGTCACCCTCCCCCTCCCCGTCCCCGTCCTCGGCCCCGTCCTCCCCCAGCAAGAAGCGGGAGAACGGCTCCGTGTCCAAGCAGCCGGTCGCCGCGAGCGGCCAGGTGCAGAAACCCACCCGGAGGTCTCCGTCAAAGGCCGCAAAGAAGGTGAGTGGCCCCCGAAATCACTCCGGGGTTAGGGATTAAAAGCGACGTGATAGACGCAGGTCTCCGGAAGTCCCGCCCGGAAACCGGTCTGAAGAGGTTTTTATCAGCGTGAAAAAAGCTTTAGTCTTCACAAACAAGTTTTTTTCCCCCCCAGATGATCAAAGTTTTCATAGAGATGTGTCTGCCACCAGACACCAGTGTTAAAAATACTAAACAGGTTAGTGTACAGATGGCAGATTGGTGAGTCACTTCTCTGAACGGATTCTCCACGGCTCACCAAAGCTTTCACAGCCAACTTGTTGTTTTTTTCTCTTGCTGCTGTGCCAGTTTGAGATGAGATTAGGGAGATGTCATGGGTTTCCGTCCTGCTCCGCAGGCTTCCACGCCCACACACACACACACACACGTGTTTTTCTGTTTATCAAATGTGCGCCCACATAGGTCCTGAGGGACAAACATGGCCGGGGTGCCAAGATTCGGGCTGGGGGTCTCAGAGAGGGCACGAAAGGTCAGAGGGCAGGACTTGTCAGGAATCTGGAAGCCGACATTGCCGTGAGCCTGCAGAACAGGAAATCCTCAGAAAACGATAAACAAAAAAAATATATATATATATATATTGAATATAAACGTCTTTCTGGAAGATTTGTTTTTATCACATTTATTGTCAATTGCTTCCCCAGAAGGGAAAGACTTTCACATCTCATTTGCCTTTTTTTTTATTTCTATACATACTAATTGACAGTGTTGGCAGCATAATGCTCTCTGGGCTTTTTTTTTTTGGATACACTTTTCACTCCACTTCTTTTTCTATTTTTTATTTCTTCCATTCCCTGTTTGGTCACTCCTTGTTGACATGAAAACAGGATGCGTTTCCGTCCCCCGTTTCTGACCGTCTCCTCTTTCACATGCTCCCCGTGGCTGGGACGAGGTGGCCGCTCCACTCCACTTCTGCTTTCTGCATTTACGCAACATGTGTTTTCACTTAGGTCGCTCTCGGCCAATATGTGAGCAGCACTGTTTCTACTGGGGCAGTGACAGGGCCAGCCAGTAAAATGGTAAATGCGCGTGGGTTTTCGTCTTTGTTCGCCTCTGGGCTCGGCGACCCGTGGCTTTGTGGGAGAAATCCCGGGTGCTCGGTGGGGTCCGATTGGCCTCCGGGGGAAATGCCGATGAGTCTCCCGTTTCGCTCGTTCTCTCAGATTCCAATTATTTCCAACGGAACAAAAACAAAAAAGAGAAAGAAAGTTGAGTTGCGCGTGCCAAAAAAAGCGTAAGCAGCGCGAAAAAAGGACAAATTGAACAGTTCGAACAACTTCAGAACTTTGATTGAACATGAAGTTCCTCCAGTTTGAACCACTGGAATCTCTCAGTTGTTTTCTTCCATGTCCTGTGCCAGTGATTGAGATGCATGCCGATGCAGCCTTTTTACATCTTGTGTGTAGTCGTAAAATACTTTGTCCATGTGGCTGGCGACGAGCTTTGGAGCCATATATGCGGAGTAATAACCATAACAAAAACAAGCGGAGGGGGGGGGGGTAGTGAATATTTTGTTGTTCAGGGGAACATAGTTTTCCGCAGCTGTCCCGATTCGGCTCAGTTTCCAGCTAAATGTTTCATTTTCCCTCTTTAGGAAAATTGCAGAGAGCGGCACATTTCTTCTCACATTCCATTTTTCGAGAAAAGTTAGAGAGAAAAAAAAAACAAAAAAAAATGACGAGGCAGAGAGTAGAGCGGCCAATAACAACCCTTGAAAATGAGTTGGAAAGGTTTCCCATTCGCTATTTCTTTTCACTTTGGAGGAGATGGTGTTTTTGAACATATCGAATGTTTGGATGAAGGGAGAGATGTGACACCCAGGTAGGGGGGGGGGGGAGGGGCTTGGAACCTGGAACAATTATCATTTGCATTTTCTTTCGCCCTATTCATTTCTCCACTACAGGTTTCCTGTGTGTTTGTGTTGGCGTTCCCCGGGTTACGTGACCCTGCTTGTATTTTTCCTCTCTCTTTTACGACCACTCATCTGCCAGGTCCATCTTCTTTTTTTTTTTGTTTTTTGTTGCATTTCTCCCGCGTTTGCCTTCCTCATGATTTGTGACAGAGCAGAGAGAGTGGAGGGGGGAGACTGCTGACCCACAGACGGTGTGTGGGTGTGTGCGTGTAGACACATGGATACAGTAGGTTGTCGTTCTTACCCCCCTCCAAACTCTCTCTCTGGGCTTTCTGTATTTCTAACACACAAACTATGAACCGTGATCAAAAACCGATTTTCTCCGTTTGCCTGGTGTCTGCACCATCTCTCCGGCACAAATGGATTGCATTACAGCGTGGTGTCGGGCTGTTAGAGATCCAATGTTCTGGACTTAATAGGCCTTTACTGTTATTACATAATCGTGTACAGTCCTGGTAAGAGCAGGGGCAGAAACCTGCTCCGTTTTTATCTAGCTGGGTGTGCTCCACAGTCTTCTCACTGAAGGCCACTATGGTCCAGGAATCCAATTTTTCACGATTGGATGCAGAGAAATCCTTAATGGCGAAAGGAAGAGATATTTCAAGGCCTCGGACCAATAGGGCATGGACATGAGATGTATCCAATTACCTGAACGCACACCTGAGGTGTCAGTGTTGGACGCACACACACACACGTGTAAACATGCACTGAGGTGCTCGAAAGCAGCAGGTGTCACTTTCTCACCATAAGCTTTTTTTAACTTGCTAACACACACACACACACACACACACTCAGGCACATGCAGATAAATCCACCCACAGTTTGAGTCACAGGGAACAACAACAACTGCGAGGCCGCCCAAGCAGATTTACAAGAACACCAGGGCTCAGTAAGTAGTTCAAAATAATTAGTGACACACAGAGACACATGAGAGGTCTTCATCGTCCCACAGCCACCGAGAGCCAAGTTACTGGCTCCTTTATGGAGGACCGGAGGCGACACGTTCCTCGGCGAGGCCTCCGCCACACACTCAAACACACGGTGTTGTGGTCTAATCTTGTACTTATACACCCGTAGTCGTTGCCACGGCGATAGGCCGCGGCAGAACGCGTGTGTGCTGGAGAGATAAAGCGCAGAGAGCGATACGTTGCAAAATCTTGAATTGCACAGCGCTTTGGAGCACATGGAGGTGTGGACCTGCAAATCATATGGTGACATAATGCACACCCAAATGGATTTGTCTTTTTTCTGTTAAGTGTGGCCCCGAAATATTAGAAATACTTTCCGACCTAAACAACTCCCTTGGCGCAGATTTATTTTGCAGGTTCACAGAAATCGATTTACGATAATAGGATGTATTTTGTGGACATCCCTCGGCACGCTCAAAACCCCGCCGGCCAAAGTTTGAGCCAGTCGGGGCTGGAGGTCAGGGGGTCAGGATTGAGCGCACACAGACACTAACACTGGAGAATGTCTGAGAAAGAGCAACAGGGGGCAGCTGGTCGGTTCAAGCAAACAGGAGGAAAAGGAAAGTCCTCAAGTTGGGATGTCGCCGGTTCGTGTGGGGCAGTAAATACGGGTTTTTCTCCTCTCACATTTACTCACGATCATTTGCTGGTGTCACTGCGCATAAAACATGACCATCTCCAACCAATGTTCAGTCCAGAATGGCACAAAATGAGCCCAAGGCTCAGCTCCCGGACTCCGGGAGGGAGCCCCCGTCCCCTTCCTTGCCCCGCTCCGAGGCCCAGCTCCTCATTCTGCCGGGGATAATGGGAAAAAGATGTTGCCTGTCAGCTCGAATGAAGCGGCGTATAACACGGGAGTCGTCTGGAGGTAGTCACCACTTTAGCCCCCGTGTGATCCCATGTGCACGATTAACACATCCCAGTTTCTTCGTGCTTCGACAAAAACGAGGCGCAAAACAAATGATTCTGCTGAACGGCAGTGCGGCAGACATGGCAGCGTAGTCTCTTGGTGGGGCAGAGGACGGCATTTTACCTTTCTTGTTTCTCACTATTTCCCATTTACTCCGGAGTGAACGTTTTTCCGACAATATACGTCCTCAATTGAAATCTAAATCATCATACATTTGATTTGAAGTGACCTGACACTGGTGAGAGTCGGCGAATCTTTTTTGCTCACATCTGGAGTTGGTTCAAACACCACCCCCCCCTCTCTCTCTCCCCCCCCCCCTTCCTACCCCCCCCCCCCCCCCCCCCCCCCCCCCTTCCTAGAAATACCAACTGCATTACATCAAGATGCAGGGGTCCAGATTCTGTGGGTGGGTGAGTGTGTGTGTGTGTGTGTGTTGGGGGGTTGTAAACTAAATTCCTGGTGTCAAGACGTGGCCTTTAGGATGTAGACAAGTCATGAGTGGGGAAGAGTGTGCGTGTATGTGTGTGTGTGTGTACGCGTGGGGACAAACAAATTGGAGTACGTGGTGCCAAAGCACAGCTGTACGCCTCCATCTGTTATCTCCCCATGCCTTAGTACATCCAAATGTTTCCCTCGTTAACCCTAAAGACGTGGACCGTCTCTCTGGATGTAGGTCGAGCGTGTTCCTGCAGGAAATGCTTTTGCGCCTGAGTCATGGATTAAGTTACAGTGTTTACAGAATTTGATATGAAATAGTGGAGGACCTCTTTTTTTTTTTTTTTTCCATCATAAATTTCACCCAGGCTCCCAAGCTAAGAATAGCTCTGAAACCGCTCTTCTGTCGTACGCCAACATTTAGCCATATGTTGAAGCCTCTGATCCTTTTTTTTTTTTCTTTTTTTTTTTAAATTCAGCTCAGTGTTTACATTAATACTATAGTTTGTCAAAATGATCCTGGCGAGAGCTCTTTACTCCATCCCATGTCCTTCTTTCTTTTTTTGATCTGCATGTCTCCAGTCTGCCAAATTTGAAAAATAAAAACATTTCAAATTGATTTTGTTTGCCCATCATTGATATTCGATGAGTTTCTTCCATTACTGGATGTTTTGGCTACATCCCAAGAGATAAGGTTTTTGTTAGGGAAATATCAACTCAACTCGACTGCTTTTCCGTTTCTCTTTTCTAATTTAACGATTAGTTGTGAGGAGCGTAGGTCAGCCGTAGCCAGGCCAGGGATCGATCGGGTGTGCGGCCCACACAAAAACCACCCCGGCCAATGTGAGATGGGGAGGCAGTAAAAAACGGAGAACACGAGAAAGCCCTGGACGGCAAGGCAGAGAATCTTTTTTTTACGGTGCCTGTGAATGGTTGGGAAAGCAGAGGCCCAAAAACAACGCGCCATCAGTTGATCGGTAACTCGGACCCCCCTCCTCCCCCCCCCCCCCCCCTTTTTCCCTGTCCCCCCCCCCCCCCCCCTTTTTACTCTGTCCGCGGGAGTAGAGGAGCTGTAATGGGAGAGAGTGTCCTTATGGATCCACTGGGAATTCGGGGGGAAGCTTGAGGAACACTCGACAAAGGAGGAGAGGGGGGGGGGGGGCGTTTGTATATGCGTGAGGTCAGTGTGTGACCGAGTGGGAGAGAGGATGTGTGCGCGAGGTCGCGGAAGACAGGAGTCTGCAGCGAATGTTCTCCGTTAAATGAATATCGTCCAGCACATATACATAAAGATTGCCATTTCAGATGCAGGAAACGCTGTTTTCAGCTCTGCTCACGCTCTACGCACACACACACACACACACACACACACACCCACACATTTTTTGCACACGGTGAAAAAACACACGCGCGCACCAACCACCGCGACCATACGTTCCAGGGGACGAGGGGAACCTGCAACAGGCTGATAACGTGGGTGTGGACCCTGTTCCGTCGCGTGTTCAAAAGCAGACACAAATAACGAGAGGAGGCTCGCTCTCACGATTTAAATTGTTGTATTCTGACGAAGCGAAATGAAAACATTGCGCGGACGGAGGAAGACATGAGAGAGCGTGACGCGGAGGGGTGGACGGGCGAAAAGGCAGCGAGAGACGGACGGAGACGCAAAAATGGAGGAAGCACCGGGAAAAGGAGAACGTTTTCGCATGTTGCCATTCAAAATGATGTCATTCTACCACCGCAGACAGATAGTGGTGACAAAGGACAAAAAGGTTATTTTTGGGGGCAAGTCTCGTGGTTTAAAATCCCAAATGTGGGGCAATTTGGAGCAAAGTATTTGTTTCCTTCTAAACATTGACTTATCTACCGCAGGAGGTCCCACTCTGGAGAGTCTTATCTTGAATTCGGCTTGTATTATTCCCGCAATGAAGTGAGGCGCGGTCATGGGTGCTGGGGGGGGGGGGCGGCCTCGCGGGTCGCGCGTTGGTGTTTGCAACCGGATGAAATGTGCAGACATTTGCGGTCTGGACCCTGCCGGTTTTTCCATTTTCCGGTTTCTGCAGGCGTTGAACGACAACGGGTATCGACGCCCGTCAGGTATTTGGAAATCAACCAAGAAATCAAAAGAAGAAATCAGATACGACACCGCTCATCGCAGCGAAAGTCAATATGGGGATATTGGCCCCGGGGATATTCCCCCAAAATACCCCTTTCCTATCATCAAATGAATTTCCAGATGAACACAGCACGCAAACAACAGGTAACTCACAAGGACTACCTTCAACACACACGCTGCCTGGTCACAGAGCTGTTACGCAACGCACGGCAACGCACGGCAACGCACGGCAACGCACGGCAACGCACGGCAACGCACGGCAATGCCGGCGGGGGCCAACTGCTGGTCCTATGGCGTTCACCGGCCCGTTTCCCGTGTTCTGTCTGCCCCTCTTCCTGTCCTCCGCACGCTGTGTATCATCTCCTCCTCCGCAGTTTCTCTTTATCTCCCTCGCTCCTTCTCTCTGTTTAATATCTCGCTTCCCCCCCCCCTCCCCCCTTTAGTGTCATTTTTTTTACAAGACCCACATCCCTCTGCTCTTCCCCAGGCTGCCGGTCATTTTGCCTTTCTTTCCCCCTCCTCTCTCGCCCCCCCCTCTCTCTTTTCCCCTCGGATTGAGCGACGCTCGGAGCATCTGCAGGAGGGGCACATTAACGCGCACGCACACGCGCACACACACACACACACTTTGCCACAATGTCACAGCATTATTCTCAGCATGGCAAAGGCCCCGGATTTTTGGATTCTCTCTCGGTTCCAACTGCACTTATTCTCTGACAGACTGGACTGGTTCCACTGGTTACGCCGCTGCTTCTACAGCAACCCGTTATCAAACACGACATCGGCGAAAGTCCCACGCGCGGCTGTTGTTTGTACTTTGCCCGTGCGTCTGCATGGTGGCCATTCAAAGTCCCTTTGTCAATTAGACTTTGTTTTATTTTCTTATTTAACCTTCGCAACCCCGCCCCCCTTCATTCGGTTCAATAAAACTCAAAGAACAGCATTCCTCACCCGCTGGCACCGTGGGGTTTTAAAGTCTGGCCCAAGGCAGTTCCGCGTGTGAAGTGGAAGAGGCCGGGGATCCATAAAAAAAAGAAGAGAAAACTTCAAGCATCAACTATTTGAGTAATTAAGACCAGTGTCATCTATAAACATGTCATTAAAACCAAAATTGCATCCAAAATATACAAAACCATATTTGGACAAGTCACGCAATTGTTCACAACACTCAGCTGGAAAACAGATTTTTTTCTTTAACTCCCTTTTTCAAAAAAAAATTTCCCCCCCCAGGCAGTAAAATACAATTGACAACCTGGGACAAATATTTAGTTCACGGAAGAAAAGACCAAAAACATCATGAAATATTGAATGCGATGGTTTTACTGCACAGTGAATTTTCCCCCTAGAATATTTGGATATTGGATTTTTTGTTTTTTTTTCCTTTCTCACGCGCAGATACAACTACAGTGTCATTTGTCTACAGTGACGATGGGAGTTCACGCCTGTCAAACGGAAAATGGATCCCACGATATCGTATTCTGCCCCCCCCCAACACCCTGCCCCCCCCCCCAAAAAAAAACTACTATGCATGACTTGCGGACAGAAGGACACCTTTGGAATTTTGGAAAGCGTTACATGCAACACACACACACACACACGCAAACTCTGCATTTAAAGTTAGTTGGTGCTATGCCAGGCCATGCAAACGCACACATACTCCTAACCGAACACACAACCCCGTGTCGTGAGCCACCAGTGAGCCGGCCCGATGATCCCTGGCTGTAAAAGGGTTACCTGTGGCGCAGAAGGCCACCGCTCAATTATTCAACAGGCGGCGATCCAGTTTCATGGGCTGCCGGCGCCAAAGGCAGCGGACACATGCGGCAGGGGAAATATAAGTGCGTGACCTGTATGTCTTTATCCTTTACCACGTCTAAAAAAATAATAATAATAATAATCACCTCACTCTCTCCCCTTTCGGGACTCACAATCGCAGGCCCGTGCTCTGTACGGAATGAAAGTCTGCCCGGATCTGCTGGAATCCTCAGAATTGTATTTTGCACCCCATTGAGACTTATTTGCAGCATCATACACCGTGCACGGAGGCCACATTTCATGCGCGGGCCACTCCCCCCCCCCGGGTTAAAAACAAAAGGCTGAGGACGGCAGGAAACCGGAGGGATCCATGGGACGGCGAGGACACCCACGTGTTGTTTTTGGGACACGGAACTCCATCATGCTCCCGAGTGTGAAATATTCCATATTGTTTCCAGTAAAGATGAACGCCCTGATTAGATGCAGGTTTTTTTCCACGGGACTTGTTTTGAGTTCCAAGCATGGATACTGTCTTTTTTAGTTTTAGTTTTTTCCCTGCTCCAATTTTTCCCCCATGTGGGACTGTTGATTTAAAAAAAAAAAAACATGTCCAATGCTGATAAAGACTACCATGGTGACAAGCTCGTAGGCCAGCTCCAACGAACTCGATGACCACACGGCGTCCTTTAGCGGCCTGGCGGTGGGGAGAGTTTTTTTTGCGGTTACCTTTGTAAACCACCCCCGTGCCGCGTCGCACCGTCCCCCTCGCACACCTGTACACACCACGCTCAACTAAGCCCCTACATCGGCACCGTTTAAAAAAAAAAAAAAAAAAAACGGCCAAATCAAATGTATCCCTGATGCACTTCAACGCCGGGGGGCGGAGTTACAGCGATGGCGGCGGCCTGCGGGGATGATTGGCGGGGCTGCAGAGGAGGCAAGCGGAGGTTAGATTGGCAGGCGTCCCCCGCCCCCCCCCCCCCCCCCCCCCCCCGCGCGCATAATGACTCCCAGCTGTGCTACTTTCACTGTTTATGTTCCGCCAGTTCCACTGCAAACTATTTTCCTCCCCATCGTCTCTCTCTGGAAAGTTCTGTCACCTTCATTTATGTGCAGCGCTCCGTCTCGCCGTTTATCTCGCTGCCGCGTACTCTTCGGTCGCCCCGTTTCTCTCTCTCTCTCTCTCTCTCTCTCGGTCGATCATTTTCCGTCCCTCCCACGCACTCCCTCCCTCCCTCCCTCTCTCCTCTCCTTCTTTTTCTCTGCCATTCCTTTTCTCCTTTGCCCAGATCCCAGAAGGCTCACGCAGTGGACTTTATATGAATACATATTCTCTCTCTTACGGAAGAGCCACCCCTGCTGCCCAGCCCGGGCCCTTCGGCTCCGCTCTGGAAAAGGAGAATCTGGATTCATAAGAGTTGAACTGAATTACCGTCGTTACACTCACTCACTCTCTCTGTCTCTCTCTCTTCTCAGGCAAAGCTGCCCATATCACTGCGAAGGATTGTTTTTAGTTTTTTTTCCTAGCATGACATTCTAGGTTTCCATCTGTGTTGTTTTTCATGATCGAGGGGCTAAAGGGGGAGGCCGCATTGCAGTGATTGAGACAGGGTCGTGATTTATTCTCGATAATAGCTCAGTGACATGTTGGGTCGAGATAGACCAAGTCGTCAGTCATCTTCTCCTCCCTGAACACTACGGCACCTTTTTCTCTCTCTCTCTCTCTCTTTCTCTCTCTCTCTCTCTCTCTCTCTGCCCACATACTCGTGTATTTTTAGCAAGTGTGTGCTGGGCCGCGGCGCTCGTGTCAGATTATAGAGAAATTATAGCTCGATAGAAGATGTGTCCCACGATTGCAGATCTGTCCCCTGCACGCCCGTTCACCGCTTTCTCCGGTGATCCCGGCAGCCACTTCCCTCCCATACCCAGACGGGGATCAGCGGCCATTCCTCTCGCTGCACGTTTGTTTAACAGTCGCGTAGGAGGTAAATCAGTGTGATCACCGTGTGATGCGCGTTCTATGAGCGCAGGCCGTCCCTCACACGCAGTTTCACTCCAGTGCCGCTGAAAAATATATATATTTTTTTTACTGAACGGCAGCACAGAATCAAAATCACGCCGCAGTATGTTTGGTGACGTAGTGAAGCTGCCATGCTCCAAAACAAAAATTCACAATATTTTCATTAATGTGGGTGGAGTAATACTCCACCCTCGGTTTTTTGTATTCACCCTGAAGGCTTGTTATAAATGACCAGCGACTCAACCATGTGCACAAAGCAGCATGTTAAGTATCTTGAACGGATAGGGAAAGTGTAGGCAAAATAAATGTATTAATAAGTATATACAGAATATTTTTGACTTATTTTCCTATTTCTCAGCAACAATCTAACTGCAGATGGCAATTCCCCGCATGATCCACTTCCGTTTTCCACTTTAACTAGTAATGCGCAACATTGCCACTTTTGCACGGGATCCTGATAAACAA
Organism: Colistium nudipinnis; assembly: GCA_016785305.1. Lineage (NCBI taxonomy): Eukaryota > Metazoa > Chordata > Actinopteri > Pleuronectiformes > Rhombosoleidae > Colistium > Colistium nudipinnis. Next base: position 146,864 of record JAFBJU010002402.1, read on the forward strand.
CTCAAACCGTAGCCGTATCAATAACAACCCCATTGAGGGGAACCAGAGAGAGGGACGAGGGGATTTTCCACATGACGCCACATTTAAGGACAAATACTTGTGTCCCTCTCCTCCAGGAGGCACTCGCTGAAGTTCACGCCCAGGCGCAGTCACCGCCCGGGGTCATTCCGTGCGAGCTCGTGCCGCGCCTGTGCCACCTGGTGCGGCACGAGAGCGGCTACGGCTTCAACCTCCACAGCGACCGCTCTCGCCCCGGACAGTTCATCCGCTCCCTGGACCCCGGGTCCCCCGCGGACCGGGCCGGGCTCCGGCCACAGGACAGACTCGTCGAGGTAGGAAGAGAGAGTGTGGATGAAATCCTATTTCAGCGGCGAGAGCGAAGCATCGGGGGCTACTGACGAACCCATGCTCTGCTGGAACATTAGACGGCTGATGATGGGCTCTGGGAACCTCCCGTAGTAGGTCACTGATGGCAGGAACACGCACTCACACTGCTCTGCATATGCACGCGCACACGCACACACTCAGACCAAATTCAGTTTTGATTGAAGGAGCCCAAGAGCGTCCCTGCCATGATGCTGTACATGTGTACCAAAAAACAAAAGATCTACGTACAAATATTACACAAACATAACGTCATGTGTCAATGACGGTGGCAACGCAATGTGTGTGTGTGTGCGCGCGCGCGTGCACATGCTGGGCTCGCCGACGCCGCACAATCGCGTACAACGTGCAGTCATGCGTCGAGGCGGCCCTTGTGTCGTCTGTCAGCGGCTTGTTAGAGAGGTGAGCGGCCATGACACGTCCCTCTCTCACCACGCCCCATTAAACGGGGAGGTGTATATCTGTGCAGCCTCCGACCTGGGCTCAGCTTTCTGCCCACGCCTGACACCGGCCCATATCGGCTCCGTCTGCGCTCCGCAGGCGCCGCGCAGACGGAGCAGATATGGGCCGGTGTCACTCACCCACTGCTCTGTTCTTGTGCCCCTCCCTGTACACCTGGGAGTCATCCCGTGATGCATGCACCAAGCAGCTGCGCGGCGCGCCAAAACAACAAAGTGAACCTACCCAGCGGCCGCTGCCTCCCCCCTCCTCCTCCTCCTCCGTGGATGAAGAAAGGTTCCAGCTGAACCCACTGTTGTTTGTCCCTGTGTCGATGGGCGACAATGTAGCACGGTTCCATACCTCCTACCCGGGCGGGGGATGGGGCGGGGGGGGCGCAAACACCGCCGTTGCTCACTCAGCTTAAATAAACTGAATTCATTTACAACGTAAATCACTGGCGGTTGACACTTTTACAGGCCAATCAGCCAACTCACTTCAGGTGTGCTGGTTCTCCAGGGGCTCGTCTGCTGTTTCACTTCAGCCGTGTCTCCCGAGCAGCCACCCCCCCCCCCTCCCCCTCCCAACATGCAGGACATATCACCCGGTGTCATTTACTCATCAAAAAAAAAACATCAAAATAAGCCCTCCCCCTCCCAACATGCAGGACATATCACCCGGTGTCATTTACTCATCAAAAAAAAAACATCAAAATAAGACCATGCAGCAGTGGCTCAATCACGCTTTGTTTAGTCTGGACCAGTTTGCACGGTGTCCTGGTTCAGTCGTGATCCAACACCCAGATCTTTTCAATCGACAGCCGAGCCGGAGACGGAGTCGCACACGTCACGTGCGTCACATTCCCAGATGTGCACGTGCGTTTGATAATGCTCGTTTTAGTTTTATCATTCCAAGGTTGATGTGCAGCCACCTCCTCACACACGTCTTTGTTGAGATAGGGGCAAACACACACACACACGCACGCACGCACGCACGCACGCACGCACACCCCAGTAACGAGAGGTGTCTTGAGGCATAGTCCCGTGAGAAAGGAGCCTCTGTACGACTGTTCCTACAGCGTGTATTAATTAGCCCGGTGTGCCGAGGACAGAGTGTATTGTTGTGTGTGGGATGAGCTGTTAATGAAGGGCTCTGAAACGCGACACAACACCTGTTGTTTGACTCAACACAAAGATGCTTGTTCTCGCTCTATCAAGATGTCCGTCTGTTTTCTTCCTGGCCGACTGATGATCTGTCACCCTCCACCCCCTCCTCTCAACTATTTGCGCTAAATTGAAAATAAAAGCGGCCCTCAGGACTCCTGACACCCGACACCCGACTACAGCCGGAGTCCAGTCGAGCCATCCATAATTGATTGCGTACCAACACCAACTCTGCGTGGTGCGAAGCCGCCTGCCCTGGAGAGGCCGAGGTCGAGACAAAGCGAAACACAGGACTCTAGACGCCTGCGGCGGGAGGATCTAGATAAGACCCAACAATAACGGGCCACTGTGTTTTCCAATATGGATGCCATACTGTCCAAAAGATGAAAATTCACGTGCCAGTTTGTTTATTTGTTATTTGTCCCCTAACACTAATTGCACAAAGTCCTCTCTTAGCTTGGCACGTTGCATGTGCAGCTGTTCTAAATGCAGCGCAGGAATGAATCATTCATAGCAGTGTTTGAGGGACATCGGGGAGTTGGACCTGAGACACACGTTGAATCAGTTGTTGGTGCATGGCTCCCTCTAGTGGGCGAATGCGGTAGCACAGGCTCTCAGTCGAAACAGAATATCAACAGTGACACGTGGCTGGAACAAACGTTCGCACAGGTGCTATATCAAAAGTCACCTAAAAGTCATCTTCATCTTAAATGTGTGGTGGGGCAAGAGTTGTAAAAGTTAATGGACAGAGCAATAAAAAAAATTAAAAAAGCCTCATTCTGTCCTAACAAAACAACTCTCTTTGTTTTTATATTCGTATGTTTTATTTCCTGCAGGTTAACGGCGTGAACATCGAGGGCATGCGGCATGCAGAAGTGGTTGCCTTCGTCAAGAAAGGGGGAGATGAGACCTGGCTGCTCGTGGTGGATCCGGAAACAGACGACCACTTTAAGAGGAGGGGGGTTATCCCCACAATCAGTCATATCAAAGGTAGGGCTGCCTGACCCCCCAAAAAACAGCGGAATGTGAAATAATCATCAATCAAACAAGTGCTAAGAGCAATGCTGAATATTCCAAACAAAAAAAAAGTCAGACAAAAAATACAGACTACACCACAGTGTGAAGTAATACGTTTTTTTGAATTGATCTTACAGACTATGATGGTCCGTCCATATCCAACGGCTCTCCCAGCCCTCAGATCAACGGCCGCTCCACCACACGGTCCATCAGGTCCACACAGTCTGACCTCAGCAGCCAAGGCAACAGCACGCAGGTGGGTGTGATGATGGTGTCAGTTCTCTACCCTTCTCTGCCCCTCTGTGTTTTTTTTTCGTTTCCCACCCCCTCTGATAACCTGCGGCTCTCCGCTCTAGCTGGCGGACGACGAGGGCGGCCGGCTGCTGCTGCTGGACCCGTTTGCCGAGATGGGCCTGAGCCTCAGCGCCACGGCGGCGGAGGAGAAAATGAAGGTGCACGCCAAAGAGAAGAGGAAGGCGCCGCAGATGGACTGGATGAAGAAGTACGAGCTCTTCAGTAATTTCTGAGACGTTCCACTTCAAGGACAAAGTGGGAGACCAGAGGACCGGAGCTGTCCTCGGCCCTCTGCACGGATGGATGAGTTTGGGTTACGGGAGACCAACCTTCCTACACGGATTGTGTTTTTTTTTTTTGTTTTTTTCCCTTAGAGAAAGAACCAGAGAGGATTCAGTACCGCAGAAGATGGTCTCTTCCTGGGATTAAAACCAACCAACCCGACCCAATGGATTTTAACTTTCATTCCCTTCTAACCCACGTCAAAGAGAAAAAAAAAATCTGGACTCACCGCAAAAGCTGCGTATACCTTGACGAAATCGCTTTTAGAGAGGAGGAGCATCCTAGAAAGACTCTTACACAAGTTTTCACTTTCATCCTCTACTTTAATCATCCCGTTCCTGCCTTCTCCCTGAGAGCGTGACAAAAAAAAAACGTTATTTTTTATATCTAAAGAGTGTAAACATCTACAAATAAACAGTATCCCTTTATTGTGGACTGAATTTGAAAATAGAGCTTGTGACGTTAAAGACTGTGGACATTGTGGGACTGAATAATGAACTCACTCCCGCACGTACGCACCAGCAGCCCGGCTTTATTCGGTATTAAGCGCCCAGTCGTTATAAGTCTGTCATTTCCAACCTCTTTCCCAAAGCGTGCACCACGCGTGCGCCACCAAGGCCACCACCACGAACAACAAAGGCATGGATAAAATCACATAGAAGCCCAACATTTCATTTCCACCGCTGGGCGCAGACGTTTTTGTTGCTGTCAATATATGGACGTCGACACCAGAGGGCAAACTTACACCAGAAATAGACAGACATCGAAGGTCACTTTTACTTTGATGTCGTTATCGTGCGATATTTACACTTTTGACTGTGATTCGAAAGCAAAGCTGATCAATGTGAAGGCAGACCGCTGGTATGGTTTTATAACCAGCTGGCAGGCCAGCCAGTAATTCAGTATTAAAGATTGTGCGCTTGACTACTTCTTCGTGAGTCATTCTAAAAAAAAAAAAAGAAAAAAAGAAAGGAAGCCGAAATTAATTCGAACTCATTTTTATCCGAACATGTAAGCGAAATAAAACCAGTGCTTTGCAGGCATTTAAAGATGTTTAAGCGGATTCTCACCTCAACTGAGGTGAGAAATGAAATGATTCGAAATCATACCATTTATGCTGGCTACTATATCGAGGTTGGACTCACGCGCCCGTGTCCGTAAAGGTAAATGTGAAGCTACGCCCAGCAGCAGGATAGCTAATTCATTTGGAGACGGAGAAACTCCTTTTATTAACCTTATACTAACAATATTATCAGCACAACTTGTGTTTAATTTGTGATGATGATAGGAATAAAAAAACATTGTCATGAGAGGATGGGGGGCGTTGTTTTGAACATCTTTTTTTACTTGCTGCAGTCTGGAGGCTCAGTGACACCAGTTATGAAACCATAAAACAAACAAAAGCAATAAAACAGCAAAACTTGAGAGGTGCCATGAAGCACATTTTGCTTTTGCGGCTGCAAAACCAAAGTTACTCGCCGCTGCCCCTGTAGCTTTGCATTTGTGTACAGCAATTAGAGCTAATAGCCACCCATGCCAAAAATGTATATATATTTTTTTTTTCAATGAGGCGGAAGAGAAAGTAGGACGAAGGTTGAGTGCATTGTGGGAAGAAGGGATGTGATCGGTTGCGTGTTACGGGGAGGACGGAGTGCAGGAGGTCAGCGATGCTTTCGGGGAGGATCGGCTGAAAGAGACTGCGGGAGCCACGGAGCTTACCGAGGATTAAGGGGACGTACTGGGACAGCTGTCATACGCATGCTGGGACACGGTGTGTGCGAACACACATGTGCGAGATGATCTATGCGGACAAGTTGGAGATGGATGCATGATTTTTTTTTTTCCCCCCCCTTTCCGGTACCCATGTATCTCTGCTTCCATGGCCGTACACATGTACACAGTGAAAGCAAATGTCCGGTTGCAATTTTTCCACTAAATTGTGACCATTTTGTGTATTTTTGAAATATACCAGATTGTTGTCACCATCTCTCATGTCTCTGTCATGTCCTCCTTCCTTGGGAGCTCACGGTTTTGTTACCCATCGCCAAGTCGTCTCGCTCTCCCTCAGACGGAATGAAGCAATCTGTTTGGAACCTCTTTGTAAAACTGACTGATCTCTTTCTCGCACATTCCTCCTTTTTATTGGTCTCATTCGCTCCCATTTCCTCTCTCTCGCCTCCTCCTCAACCCCTCGCGCTCTCGCGCTGAGGATTATGCCGGCGTACAGTTTCAGCCTGTTCTCAGACATCTCCACCAGCCAGCTGCTGTTGGCTTTTCAGGCCACCCGGAGGTTAGACAGAGGTCAAACCTGGTGTGTTTGTGTGTGTCCCTGTGTGAATCTGTGTGTAAAGGGGGCTGGTGGAGAAAAAAAAAAGTGTGTGTCCGCGCACAGATTGTGTCCGTCCTCACTCTTAATCAGCATCTGCATCTCCAGCCAATCTGAGCACGACACATTCTTCGATGCGTGCTGGTAGACGCACTCAGATCTTTATCTGAGGTTAAGTGCCAATTCAAGAACGGGAAATTACTTAATGACAATTTAATTTTTTTTTATTTTATTTGATGATAAAGCGTATAAATCTTTACACCCATACATATTTAATTCGACTAAAAGTAGTTGATGAACCAAATGGCTTATTTATATCATACATTGCAGTATTTGAATTCAGCAACTTGGTATATTGGCACTAAATGGCCCTAATAACTCCAGATGAAAGCATTGACCCACAGGCTTACAATTCACACAAGAAGATGAAGGTTATGTGATGAAGTGATGCACAACAAACGCAACAAAAACGTGACGGCCCAAATACTGTATGTCCACTAGGTGGGGCGCCGCAAGCACTTTGAATCCACGAAGTAGGCCACGATCTGGAAAAGCGTGGCGCCGAGGGGTACGTCCAGGGCCCCGGCTGATATTTTGTTGAAACGCAATGCCACACGTGGGCAAGTTATCAAACTCCCCGGAGGTTACGGCGAGGCCGAGCGCTGACGCCAGCACGCGGAAGGCCGGGGCTCGGTCGTCTGCAATTTCAGAGCAGTAAACGCAGGGGGAAGCAGGCAGAGAATAGAGCCACAGGTGGGCACTTCATGCTGGGGCCATGCAGGTATTTCTACTTACTCCTGATGATAGATGATTGCTCATCTCATAGCACACCCTGTTCACTGCAGCCGGCTGGACTTCTATTTGAGGTTTCATTATAGTTAAAGCATTTTTTTTTTTGTTTGTTACCTGCCTTTTTAGCCTCACTTTTATTCTTTTTTGTGTCTCTTGGTCCTTCCTATATCCGTCAGTCTGTACCACATCCCTGCCACCATCCCACCGAAGTTAGGGTGCCACCCATTGAGCCGTGCCAGGGCTGCCTGGGCTGCAGCGGTGCCCAAAGAGAGAGAGAGAGCGAGAGGGAGGGGGGGCGGGGGGTTGAGAAAGATAGGGAGAGAGAGAGAGAGTGCGATAGAGGGGGGGGGGGGCTGGCGTCCCCATGGCAACTGTGTTTTTGTTAGCTCTCGTGAGTCAGACAAGCAGTGACTCACAGTCAGGAGGAAACACACACAGTCACATTCATGCTCACACTCCCACTCACTGGAAGGGAAGCCAAATAAGGACAGCTACACCAACAAGCGCAGAGAGGGCAGAAAAAAAGGAAAAAGGCAGGGGAACGAGTTGAGGAAATTTGTGCAACCCAGAAGATCAAGACTGAAAAGACACTTAAGCGAAAGTAAGAAAGCCAAAAGGGGCCAATGCACAGGTGAGGGGGTGGGGGGCAGAGGAGCCACAGGGGCACATACCCTCTCCCAGGAGCACCCTTCACATGGGTGGGGGTAGCGGAAACACACACACGCGCACACGCTCACACACACACACGCGCACACACACACACACACACACACACACACACACACACACACACAGACACACCCATTTTGAGCACACCTTGGCTTAACTTACTTAACCACCCATTTATTGTCTGATGCCTAAACATGTAGGAAGGCCACCGGGTTGTGCGCGAGAAAGGCCGCTGTTATTTGTTTTAGCCAAACTTTTGTTTGTGGGTGACAAACCAGTTCAGCAGGCCGAGAGCGCAGCCAATCACCTTACCGTCGTGAAAATGGGCTGTTAGATTAGTCTCGTGTTTGTCATCTGTTTCATTTGAACCATGGGTTTATTTTCCAATGGCCTCTCGGCTATTGGCACAGCGGATGGAGGCCTATTTTCATGTTTCCATAACGCAAATTACATATAGTTATGCCTAGCTCAGTGTGTGCGCCGGGACAGAGTAGCAGGAAATAGACCACCATGCAGACCCCCGTGTTCCCTTTGGATGCATCTGTAGCCGTGTGTTTTTTTTTGGATCCAAAACGATAGGATGTATTGCAAGAACAAAGCTGTGACCTCTTCTTGTCCTCTTTCTTTCATTCTTCGATTTGTCCGACAATAAAGCTTCGAAAATCGCCAAGTATGAACGCATCACTTTAAGATTAAATATAAAATATATCCGTCTGCCTCACTTTCTTTGTGTGCAAACCTATCAAACTTTCACTCACCGGTTGCCTCCACGCATGCATTTAAAAGCAGCCAATCCGATGCAGGTGTTGCTAAGTTAAGTCAAGTTTATCTCAACCGCGATAACGCAGCAGAAGTATTGCCGGTCCTCCAACGGCTGTTGATTGCCTCACCTTTTTTTTTTTTTTCTTCTACTTGGCGCTTCACAACACATGCGCAGAAAAGATTAAGGGAACGCTTTGCAACTTTGAATAAAATTCCGGTAAAAAGAAAAAAGAAAAAAGACACCCCATTTAATAAACCTCTGTCCTTAAGCCAACACAGACCGTCTCTCATCTGGTTTCCTCCCTTCATCTACAGCAGGTGAAACAAAAGCCCGACGTGGAGGTCGGAGGTTTTGTCAAGGAGAACCGGGAGGGTCAAAGGTCAACGCTAAGTGGGGAAAGAGGGTTGGAGGCTACCGTCCGAGCCGGGATGCTAACGGGAAAGGGCGGAATGCGGTGCCGAGCTGTAAAGGGTACAGGAATTGGGGGAGAGTGTGTGCGGCTGTTCACACAAAAGTGATTAATGAGACCGAGGAAGTCACCGGGCCGCGTGTCACTCCAGATGATGTCAGCGGTTGAACGGAGGAAGAGAAACGCCATGTGGCTACAGATAGGCTTCCGCTCATTGACTACCACGGACACAAAAAAAAATAAAAAATAGTACGCCGCTTTTAATCAGTTCCTCAATTGCCTATGACCATGCCGAGGAGGCCGAAACTGTCCAATTCTAGATGGGTATTCCTGATGAGTCCCTTCTGCGTCTCCCCTTTGCTTTTTTTTGGTGTGTTTGTTTTGCAGCCATAGCACCGTTGACAACATTTCTACCGGCATTCAATTCACAATCAGTTATTACTGTCAGCCACAAGCGTTAATTCCACTGCATTTAGGAAAACGTGCAATTACTTATAAGAAAAAACAAACAAACAAAAAAAAGAGACGTTTGATCCTGCTCAACTTTTATCATTTCAGTTTATTATTCTTACTAGAGTCTCTGAGAACATTGTGTTCTTACTGTCCCGCTTTGTCCATAAGAGAGTAATGGGAGAACTGGGAAAGCTTATTTAAAAAAAAAGAAAAAAGAAAAAAAGAAAAAAGGATCATCTCATTCAAAGCAATGAGCAGGGATGATTCTATTCAGGTATCTACTTGTTCTGGGTTTCTCCTCTTACACATTGTTTCAAACCTGCTTAACTGAGACGAAGAAGAAGACGGTGTGATCTGAAGCGTATCATCTTTCTTTCCTTCTCTCTCTCTCTCTCTCTCTCCTCCATTCTGCTCTCTCGCTCGCCACCCTTGCTATGATCTCACCTCGAGAAAATCCACCTCCGTGTTTGTGTGTGCTGAGAATGTGTCTGTTCACCAGGTTTCCCCACCAGCCAGACCCCGAAGGCTGGGCCCACTCAGCCACACGGTTGGTCAACAGCCGGCTCGGCTCCAAGGATGGATGGATGGCTGGCTGGCTGGATGGATGGATGGATGAGTATATGACTCTGTTGTCTAATGACCTGCCATATGACATAAGATGGGCAGAAGTGAGGCCAAAGAAGTTGGATCAGAAGAAAAGCATGCAGGGGGTTTTAAAGGTGGTCTGGGATGGATATTTTTAGCATGTGGAGTGTGAGAGAAGTGTATCTTCTCAAGGGTTTTTTTTTTTTCCAGAGGTGTATATTTAGTTTTGGGATGTGTAAAAAAAACACACACACACACAGACACACACACAGAGGGAGAACAGGAGGGATGTGCCCGGTACCCTCATGCCCGTCTGATGTAAGAGGCCCGCAATAGGACCACACACGCACACACTCACACACACATTCCTTTTATTCTCTCCGTGACACGGCCCTCTCTGTGTCGGCCCGTCATTACTCATTCACCTGTTGACTCACTTCATCCAGCACAAAGCGCACAAACACGTAAAGTAAACACGTGCAATCTCAGACATCTTTCTTTCTTTCTCCTTCTCTCCCATTTTTTTTTTTTTTTTTTCTATCTCTTTTTTTTTTTTTTTTTTTAACAAAAATCCAAAAGGGCCTTTGAAGAACTCCAAATAACGCGCAGTGCACACACAAACACACACACGCACGCACACATTCTTGACCCAGTTTTAAGGAGAAGAGAGAAGTCGCCCTCTCAACAGTGAACGCCCTGTAGACAGGTCGATCAGTTAAAGGACGGCCGATGCCCGACAGCTTTTCAGCACATCAGCGAACACCAGGCATTCCAGACACCGCAAATCAGACAGTGATTTTCCAAAAGCTCCAACAGCTAATGTGGTATAAAAGAGAGAGAGAGAGAGAGAGAGAGAGAGAGAGAGAGAGAGAGAGGTGGGGGAGACAGCTGAAAAAGCAATGCTAATAATAATGAGAGAAATGAGAGAGAAGAGAAGGAGAGAGCGCTGTGGTCTCAGTACAGATTGGGGAGGGAGAGAGAGAGAGAGAGAGAGAGAGAGAGAGAGAGAGCGAGAGCGAGCGAGAGAGAGAGAAAGAAGAGAGCGAGCACAGAGCCGCAGTGACGCCATTGTGGTTCCACAGCACTTCCTGTCTGCTGCCACAGTGTTTGTGTGTCTTGTCTCCACGGCAACTGCCGATACATAAATACCAGAGAGGTGGGAGGCGGGGGGAGGGAGAGCGAGAAGCCGGGGAAAGAGAAAATAAGGGCAAACCAGTCAAAGTCAAGTGGATCCATTCGGAGCCTCGCGCTGGTTCTTTTTTTCTTTTTCCCGTGGGCTTGGTGACTGGTGTGGTGGGTTGGTTTCCATCACGTGGCTGAGGTGTGGAAAAGTCACGACCTGAAATGTCCCAGGACCGGGTCGGGGAGAAGTGGGCAGTAAGAAGGGTGCGAGCCTGCTGATTAAGGGTGGAGCTGAGGAGGAGGAGAGGGATGAAGGTTTGACGGCTTGAAAAGGGAGGCCACCTATTTGCTGACAGTCCACCCGTCCCCAAAAAAAGCAACCCCCGTCCAATACTCTGCTGAGGACGCAGCAAAAATACGTTGCACTTTGCATATTGACACAAATGATAGCAAGCTGAAATAAAACCTGATCTTTCAGCTCAGAAAACCCCCTTGACAGTCCCACAAAAAGTGTATTCAATATTTTGCTATTCGGATGCCTTTAATAACCACAAGAAACACAACTGTATATCAGGGTAGAAACGGTGACCATGCCTTCTCTGACCACGTGTCGGGCTAAATAAGAGTAACGCTGATCGCGCTTCACCGCTCAAATTTAGCTTCTCTTTCCCCCTGCATTTATTTCTCTCGCTTCTCCACCATTTTCCACTGCTTGTTGCATAATTGGATCTGACTCACCATGGCAACCAAATGGAAGTTTTATGTTTTTTTTTTGTTTTTTTTTCTTTCCCAGACCCTATGGCCCCGATCGGAGTCAGTTACTGTCGCCTGACTCACTGTCTCGGATGTTCACTCGGCTGAATGTCCGCCGTGACCAGTTGTTCACACACAACTGCAAACACACACGGTCATAGGGCGCACCGCTACAAATAACACACACAAACGCATATACAGTATATACTGTATATTAATACAGTGTATAAGCACACACACAAAAATATGTTCACATTTGAATGTATTTCTGACAAAATCACACACGCACATGCACACAGACACACAGATATACACACACAGACACACACACACACACACACACACACACACACACAGATATAGGTCTGTACTCCGACCTCTGAGGGAAAATGTACTATGCAGCATATTTCTCAATGAACTATCAACTAAAGTCCAGCATGACCTTTAGGGTCAGTATGGATCCGTTATTGGACGCATATAAATGCGCGTACACGACACTGTGTATTTGCAATCAACTCATGGTGGACTTCACACACAAACAGACACAGACACACACACACACACACTCACAGAGAATGCTTACATCAGGCTTTTACGGAGCGGCGATCACATTTCAGCCAAACTGAAAGAGCATGGGATTAGCCTTGAGCCGGGAGTTGTCTCCTCAAAGCGAGTAGGTTTTGAGGGCATCTCTGTCTCAGGCTAGTATCCCCATGACAGCACTGCTGTTGCGTGTGGCTATATGCTAATCGCGATGGCTAGGACGCAGAATAAGAGGGGAATGTGCACGGTCCACATCAAGACCGCAAGTTGGAGATGGAAACTTTTTTTTTTTTTTTCCCTTTCTTGGGCTTTATCACGCAAACAACCCAACTCAACTCTTTACAATATCTCCCTCATCTGACCCCAAAAGCCTCAGATAGATACTGAAGTAAAAAAAGATGCATATTTATAGACACACATTCACAGAAAGAGTGTGTGTGTGTGGGGGGGGGACAACAATGTATGATATATGAGGGAACACGCCTGTCTGTCATAACCGAGTTCACTCATACCACATGTGATCTTTGTTAAGTCAGAATCAACAACTTCATGACACCATGACACTTCAGCTCCGGCTGTTGTGCAGAGTTATAGACACTGAGGTGCGTAAAGAAAAACATCACAGACGTGCGGCCCTCATGTGTACTTACTGGCACGGTTGTTTCTCCGCGCTTCAGTGTGTGTATGTGTGTGCGTGTGTTGCTAAGCGACAACAGCGCGTATATGTGTGGTGCGTGTGTGGAATGTGTGACGTCCGTCTCTCACAGGGGCGTGGTTGTTGGTATGGGGCTACACGACACACCCACACACAAGCAAAAAAAAAATTGGGCAACGAAGGGGAAGTCATAAACACTTTAACAACACCCTCTCTGCTGGGGGGGGGGGGGGCCTGAGCCAGGGGGGGGGGGGCCCTGAGCCAGACAGGTGCTGATCCAACCCAGGGTGGACACAAACACCTCACACACAAATGCAAATGCCACCAGGATAATTACGCAAAGAAAAAAAACACATCATTTAAACCCAAGCATAAGCGTGCAACTAAAAAAAGATTGCACAATTTGAACATGGATGTGCGTTTTTAGTATCGACATCCTTTGCTGCTTGTTGACTTCAAACCACGGAATATATTGCAAATCAACTCAATCAAGAGACTCATTGTTTTTGTTTTTGTTTCATTGAGTTGTTTAAAATCCATATCAATATACAAATTTAAAAAATCAGTCTGCGAGTTCTCTAGAACTAACTAAATGCTCCCCGAGATCGCACACAATCATACCACAAACAAGTACCTATATTTAAACATCGCTTATAAAAATGTATATATATATATATATATATATATGCACGTGACGAAGCGGTAATTAAAAACACTGATCTCAGTTACACAAGGCAGTGTAACTAACTGTCTCATATGAATGTTGGTCCCCTGACACAGTGCGCATTTAGCTGCGCCCCCCCCCTCCAGCCTGCTGTTGACTTAAACAGACTTTGCTCATTTATTAGCAGCTGTGCGGCCAATTATCTCCCTGCCCCCTTTCCTGTGTTCTGGTATATATATATATATATATATATGCACGTGACGAAGCGGTAATTAAAAACACTGATCTCAGTTACACAAGGCAGTGTAACTAACTGTCTCATATGAATGTTGGTCCCCTGACACAGTGCGCATTTAGCTGCGCCCCCCCCCTCCAGCCTGCTGTTGACTTAAACAGACTTTGCTCATTTATTAGCAGCTGTGCGGCCAATTATCTCCCTGCCCCCTTTCCTGTGTTCTACCAGCAGCCTGGGCCATGCACAGAGGAGGAGAGGGTGAGGAGAGAAGGGGAGGGCTCCGCTCCTCTGACATCGTCATAAAGGAATCCCCTGCACTAGGACGGCCCGCCCACTCCCTTACTCTCACCCTGTCTGGCTCCCAGACACACTCGCGTTCACACACACACTCCTGTCTGCACGGACGGAGGAGGAGGAGGAGGAGGAGGAGGAGGAGGCGGAGGCGGAGGAGGAGGAGGAGGAGGAGGAGGAGAAGCAGACTGACAAGAGAGACAAAGAGTGGGAGACACCGAGGGACACTGAGAGAGAGAGAGAGAGAAGGGGGGACGACAACTGTGAACTTCCAGGTGTAGAGGGGGACACTGGAGAACCTGAGGACAGAGAGCGAGAGACAGAGGAAAGGAGAAACAAAAAAAACAAAAAACAAAAAAAAAAAGTTTTCTCAGGTAGGTGCAGCGTCGAGTCTGCTTCCTTTCCCAAAGTTTACTGTTGATGTTTTACTGTTTTATGACTTTGCGATTGCGGCAAATTTCTCCTTCTTTGTATAGTTGTTCTTCCCCAGAGAGGCACCTCACACTCACTCACTCACTCGGCAACTCTTGCAACCTGTTGATCGGGACAGATACCGAGCGAGTGTGTGTGTGTGTGCCTGTGTGTGCGTGTGTCTGCTGGTGAAATGTACTGTAATATCGGCACTGTAATAATGCCCTGATCTGAGGTCTGCCACACCGGGTACCGGCTCCATTACAAAGGTCAGACGTAAATAGTTCCTTTGAATGGGACGGCTTACTTTCTGTCTGTGGGGCCGTTTGATGTCGGGATTATATCCCCACCCGTCTGTGGGTGACTTAACGCGTAATTGCTCCGCCTGTACCTGTCTGTCCGCCCTTCCTCTGCAGCTGTCTGCTTCGCACTATGTGCGTGTGGTTGTGTTTCACCTTCCTGCCCATGTGTGTGTCATCTAACCGTCCGCACGCCCGCCGCTCCGTGTGCCTCTCTGCACACAGAGAGGGGAATAGAGGAGTCGCGAACCGTTTCTGGAAAAGCGGCCGAGGGGACGTAATGGCAGCGGTGAAGGGAGGCCAGAGGCGCTCACACATTCCTCTCATTGTTCAGAGGCCCTGTAAAGTCCGTGAGCTCCCCAAACCTCCATGAAAGGAAGGGAATCTGGCGGCTACTGTAGCTAACCCGGTGTCAGCCAGGATTCGGGCCAGCTGACCCCCGGTCCTGTCGGCCTCCGCCGCTCTGCCGGCAGCGTCGCCGTTGGCCGCACTGGAAGGTGGACATTTAGCAGGAGGGGGGGCGACGTGGCCGAGGCACCAAAAGGGAGGACGAGATAACGATGAGTTATTTTGGATACTTGAGATAACCTTTTGCACGAAAAGGACACGGGGAAAGATGAGAGGGAGAGATAGGGCGGAGGTATTGTTATTCATCGGAGTTATTGTGGCGGAATACCTGCAAGGGAAGGCCAAATGAATAAATGGATGAATGGATGGAGGACCAGATGAAGAAAAAGGGGAAGGGGGGGGGGGAGAGAGAGAGAGTGGAGGAGAGCTTTTGTGAGAAGTCAAAGGTCATTCCGAGGGGAAGGGGGGGGGGGAGAGAGAGAGAGTGGAGGAGAGGCTTTGGTGGGTGGGTGGGTGTGCCCAGCAGCAATCAGCAGGAATGGGCCCGAGCTCAGGAAACCGTGGCGTAGTGGAATAAAATGTGTTTGTGTGTGTGGTGTGTGTGTGGTGTGTGTGTGTGTGTGTGTGTGTGTGTTTCTGAATCAATTTGTGCGTGTGTGCGTGTCTCAGTGGCAGCAGGGCGGCTCTACACTAAGTACAGGGCCAGTGGTGGTGAGGGTGTTTGGCATGGAGTCAGCCTGTGGATAGGGTTACACGCATTGGGAGCGGACCACGGACTTGGGCTGGGCTCTCCACTGCTGAGGCTAACTTTACAGCCCAAAGAGACTTTTCGTTTTTTTTCTCTTTCCCTTCTTTTTTTTTTATTTTTTATCTGGAGCTGAAAATACTTTTTTTTTTATTCTTTTTTATTCTCAGCCTAATGTCCCACATGTGGTGCGTTCCATTGATTCCAGACCGGCCAATAAGCGTTCCGCTTTTGATTCGGGGAAAAGTGCAGCAGAAGTAGAAGGCCCATAGTGGAGTCCTTGGCCTGAATGTCACTGAATGTCACGGCCTCAGCAATAATTAGGCCCTCACACGCAACATGAAACAAGCACAATCTCAGTCACATGTGCGCCCATACCCAGACACACATTCCATGTGGTAGCAGGAGCACCAGGGTGTGGTGCTACGTAAGGTGTGCGGGTTCAAAGATCTCAGTTCAAGTCACTGGGATGTGTTTTGCAACTTCACTGCAGCTTCTTAAGTTCATTTTTTTTTGTTCTTAAAGGAGTTTGCTTATTTGCAAATCCTGTTTCAATTCATGCCTTTTTTTTTTTTATTAATTGGCCAGATTGAGGACGGAAAACATTGTTTTGACAAGAAGCTGCGAAAGGAAATGCCGCCCAAATTTCTGCTGTGTCAGACGTCTTTTCTTGTTGGACTCAGGTGATCTAGTTAACACAGTTAACCCCCCCCCACACACACACACGCAAACACACACACTCTCTGGACCTATCAGGCCTAGTGTGTTTAAAAGGTGTAATGGATAGGGCAGCCTTTATTAAAAGCAAACGTGGCCCTTTTCAACGGGAGTTGAGATGTTATTGTAACCCTGGTGCTCCGGTGTTGACATAATGTCCCGAACCGCTGGACGTAGACAAAATTGATTTTGTGAGGCCCACGCCGGAAAACAAACCGTCTTCTGTTTAAATTCTCTGATGCAACGGAAAAGATCGCCAGAGTTCACACGGAATTTCTCTCCCAATGCAGAATAATTAATGAAGTGCACAATACCATGCGCCGTGCACAGCCGGGTTGGCCCCGCACACTGTTTGCTCTGTGAAGCGGTTCACAGCCCGGAGGTGTGAATGATGTCACCTAGGTATGTATTTGCACTATCCAACAGTTTATGGGAACCCGGCTAAAGGCACGGGCCTCCTTCGCCCGGTAGCCTACTGACATAACCGCGCTTGTTTATTGATAGTGAGCATATTTCGTGCGTAGACGCGTACTGTGTCTGGCCCGTGCTCTTAACGCCTCCGTGTGCGCACGCAAACGCGCAGGCACACAAAAGGGCACGGGGGGGGCGGGGGGGGGGATATGTGTTGTAACAACAAAGGGGTTGAGCTCCAGCTGTCTCAACAGAGGCTCTTCCACTTAACCGTGTGCCCCTGTGTAAACGGCAGCGTCAATTTCGAACCAGCGCCGCAGAGGGGGAGAGAGAAAAACGGCCGGTGGCCACGTCTACATTTGGAACCTCCGTCGGGGTTAGTGTGCGCGAACATGAGCATAACAGAACACGCGCATAGTGTAAACTGTACCCGCGAAAAACCCTCAAAGCGCCCGCACACAGCAGGCCCTCGAGCCAGACACTCTCTGAAAAGCCTACTTTGACTCGACAAGGGTACGTGTGCCGGGGCCATTGTCACTCAATGATACTCATTTTCCTATTCTACGCCTCCGACAGGACGCAACACGCTGGAACAATTGTGAGCTGCCAATGATGAGCGGCCCCCGTAAAACCATCCGATTATTATTTCTAACCATGATGTACATGTCGTCGGGGAAGAGTGCAAGGTGAGGATTTGCTTGGACGACCAGAAGGGGCCAAATGCGAGAGAAAAAAGTGAGAGCGGAGCCGAGGTCCTCGCAGCGAGCGTTTGAGGTGAGGTGTTGGGCCAGGGCAGCGTGCGTCAACCGGCTGCCGTCATTACAGGGGGAAGGGAAGGAATGAGCTCATGGACATTAACGGCTGCGGGTTTGACGGGGGGAACGCAAAGGGAAAGGGAGAAACCGATGGAAAAGATGAAAAGGCAGAGAAAATAACACACAAGATGAACCGCTGCCAGATGAAAGGGTGGCGGGCGGGATAGATGGGTTTTAGGTCGATGGAGGAGAGGAGTTAAAGAGGAGGTAGCGTGCTGTCTTTGATGGGTGCCGGGACCTTAAACGACCTCCTTTCCCGGGACGCCACATCTTATTGTGACCATATGGAGACAGAAAAGCCGGGGGAGGCCCCTTTAATACAACAAAATAGGAATTAATCGGAAAAGAAATACAGAATACCCAAATGTGCAAAGGGTCCAATTTTCCGTGTTTAGAAAAAAAAGAAAATGTGCGTCTGAATATGCTTTACCGCGACGCAAAAATAATGCCACTAATAACAAGTCCATGGCATACCATTGATCTAAACCCAGGCCTTAAAAATACACAGTACACAAATACGTCGTAAACAAAGAGAAAACCAAAACCAGCGGTTTTATAATTTCTTCCCAGTAGCGACGAAATCCAAGTGGGTTGTAACTGGTTTTAATTCTGTGTTATTGGCTGATTAAAACCACAAGAATGAGAGAAAAGCTTTTTGGCTGGGGAGGAAATCAGAGAGCGACTGCACATGAAGCAGGGTTTTTGTTTTCCGTGTGGGGTTGAGCAGCGAGTTTTAGGATTAGAATAAAAGTCGTCACATTGCTTCGTGTTCAAAATTGGGAATTATGGCACAAAGAAGCAGTTTTTTTTTAAATATATATATATATATATATATATTTTTGAAACTGTCAGACCTGGCTGCAACAGTTTTGTACCACAATGATACGGCGTAATTGATAGTGCCCAAGTGCACCGCGTCCCTGGCACAGCTCTCGGGGCCGGCCCTCATTGTGAACACGCCGCCGCCTAAAACTTATTTAAAGTCCGGACTTCCCCAAAAGCGTCCCACTGACTCATACCTCGTACGGTGGAATATTCCTACGGCTGGAAATAAAAGAGACTTGAAGAGGGATGTGATTGGATATTGATCCAGAGCTCGGAGTGATAAGCCATTATTTGCATGCATCCTGTCCTGACAAGTGAAATCCAACGAAAAGGAATTCAGGGCAAATGCGTTCTCCTTCGGGAACGGGGGCAGTGTTTTTACGTGTTTCAATTTTTACGAGACATTACTTGACAGGTGGTTAAAAAAAATAAAAAAAATAAAAATCCAAATGAAGATTAAAAAGGCGGAATCACCGTCTTCCACATCAACGTGAGGATTTCTTCCGAGAATGAGGTGTGTGGCTCGGCCTTTTTATTTTTATTTTTCCCCACCCAAGGGGCACCGGCAGCACAGCACGGTGCAAACGTCTTTCAAGGGAGTGCCACCCCACTGCCCTCTCTTCCTCATAGCCTAATTCTTCATTCTGTCATTGGGAGGCTATTTTTATTAGAGGCCCCGGGAAGTCTGCGAGACGATGAGAACGCAGGCCTGGTGACTGCGACCATGAACGGCAAACATCAGACGACACTGACGGCATTACACAGAGATCCAGATGTGGGCTATAGAGGACAGCGACGGGACAGGGAGATTTCGTACCCGGGGCAACAATGATGCAGGAGGTCTATTGTGGTCTTGTGTGTTATTTGTGTGTGTGTGCGCGCCTGCTTTGAAGTCTTTTCGCTCACCACTAACCGTTTATCCGTCTCTGTTGACCAGGGGAATTCCTGGCAGGGTGATTTTTGAGACTTAAGGACTGAATCACATTGCCAGGGATTTCCACCGGTTTACACGAGGAAAGCGACCCCCCCCCCCCCCAACACCACCACCACCTTCCTCAAAAACAAAGAAACACCAATATCTGCACAAGGTCGCGCCCAGCTTCCCCAATTTCGCGTACGCCCACGCAAACACAGCCATATCTCACTCGAGCCTGTGCTCGGGGGACCCTGGCGGTGTGGCTGCAGGACTTAACCCACATGTGAACAGTGAGTGTCTGCCATGTTCACAGTGGTTAAGTTCTGCCGCCACAGGGCTGCAGCCTGCGGGGGGGGGGGGGGGGGGGACAAAAAGGGGGGGGGGGGACATCAAACGACCACCGCCCTGCACTTCGACTTCCTCACAATCGAGCCCTGCACGACATCCATCTAGTCCAAGAGGCGAGAAGCCGACACCCTGCAAACAAAGCCTTTCTCGATATAACGTGGGTTTGCTCTAAGGAGGACCGCAACTTTTATCTAAGTAATGCATGTCAAAAAAAAAAGGAAAGAAACTGGTAAATGCTGTATCTCCAGGGGATACGAGGGGTGTGTGCAGGAGCGGCTATGACTTTGTATACGCTTGTGGTGGTAGCTGGTAAAAGCTTGAATCAGAGTGGGTGTCTGCTAAATGTCAGCGTTCTCATTAGTGCTGAAGACGCCTCCTGCTCCTTTAGGGCGAGCGATACGTCAGGTCGTGTTGTCTTTTCTATCCGTCATCTACATCCGCCTGCCCGGGTCTCTAGAGGGCTGCGTGCGTACGAGTGTGATTTTGCGTCTGTATGTCGTTTACCTGTTGATTTTTCCGTTCATCAGCATTAGTGTCAGTTTGTTTCATAAATGTGTTTGTCTGACTGTCCTTAATCGTTGTGTGTGTGCGTGTGTGCGTGTGTGCGTGTGTGTGTGTGTGTTCACCTGTGTCTGGCCCCTACTCACCCCCTGCTGGGTCTGTCTCCTGTGCCTGCTGTGCTGATAATCAGTGTGTGACGTCGGCTGGCTCAGTTCAGCAGGAACAGGGGACTGGTCTCATACCCACTCACATACACACATACACACACATACACTTACACACACCCACGCACGTCCACGCACACAGACACACACAGCTGCGGTAAATACCCCTATAAAAACAGTATCTGGACGTGTTAATTTATTTTGAAAGCACTTTGTAATATTATTTACAACAACGTTTGTGTTCAAATATTGTTTAACTCAGATTTGCAACATGTTTTCCTCAATACTGGTTTGCAGTGACATTCTGTAATTAAACACTATACTTGGATTGTTTTTCTGATGTTTCTTTCATTCTTTTTTGAGCCAAGATTATGATTATTGTTTTGAGTCAAATAAATAATAAATATAATCTTTTCATACAGATTCGTGCATACACATTTTTATTTATCAATGATGGTGTCATAAATATCAGTTGAAATTTAACTTGTCTTAAAAAGCAGTGTGGGTGTTTTGGTACCGGATTTTAAAATCAGTTCTTGTGTTTATATTGATTGGTCAAAATAAAAAGTAATATGAATTCTGAATTATATATATCATCAATTATCATATTATATTTTTACTTGAATCTTATAGCTGCACGACAACATTGTGCACTGAGTCGCATTGACCCCCTAGTCAAGATAATGTTAATTTTAAACTAAAGATTCTTTATATATATAATTCACATTGAAAAAATATGTCTCAAAATGTTACTTACATTTTCTGATAAGGCACCATTTAAACTCGATTATTATATTCTGTAAACATTGGTCAATGAATCATTCACTTATGCCTTAAAGATTGAGTTTACTTTTGGGTTGCCACTATGTGAAAAATCCTCCTCCAGCATGACACCTTGTTCGTTTCTCAGGCAAGTTAGATTAATAATAAAATAATAAGCAGTGCTTGAATGGATTTTGGTCCAGTAGTCCTGTTGTCTTTTCCCACCAGATACAGACTCACGCAGTTCAGGGCCTTCAGTGAATTACGGAGATAAAACATCACGCTGGATGAGAATTGTCCTAAATTAGGTTTGCATAACATCTATGAAGGGTCTCATCATGCTACCCAACACTTTGTGGTTTTACGAATATTCGGTAACTACAAAGCAACAATGAGCGCATGAAGCAGGTATCCACCAGCTCATCTCTATGTCCCTAAAGTCACATTACTGTTGATGGAATACGTGAAACCTTTACATCCTGTCACCCTGGTGACCGGTGATAACACACAGTGGTTAAACCGCAGTTATGAAAAAATAAATAAATAAAAAATTGGGATCGTGAGCAGTGATCCGGATGTTTGGCCCTGGCGAGTGGTTACCACGGCAACATTGACACAACGCCGTCATCGGCATCAGCCAGCTGCGTCAGAGGAGGAGACGGCGGTTCAACTGACAACTTCCTGTTTCTGAGAAAGCAGCAGGAGGTGGAGATAAAAGGCCGAGCCACCTCCCTGTGCCCGTCACATACGTCGTCTTTTACTTTCACACCTGGATATTTATCTCTCCGTCTCAGCCAGCCCCTCCTCGCTCTGTCACCGTATTCCTTTCTTCCTCCCACACACTTAAACTCCCTCACCTGCCGCTACCCGTTGGCCAATGGGTCCTCGAGGTGGGCGTTCCCATGGCAACATAACAGGTAAACAGAGGTGGAGATAAGGTACTCACCCTGTACACACAAAGGCAAAGGTTTGGTTTAAGTACACATAAATAAATGTATAATTTGTTTCGTTGTTTTCTTGACGCACCAACCCCATTTAATTGTTTGTTTTTTTCTTTTTGAGGATTTATTTACATGAGCAACATTTTGACAGTTGTGTGGAGCTAAATTAGCGAACAGGCCACAGTAAATGTGTAGCATCATTAACTTACTATGAGGCGCGACATTTACAATGAATAATTCATCTTATAATAAAATTAGAATCATTCAAAAGATTTTGCCCCTCATGCAATACACCTCTCATTAAAGCGGAAATTGTATATATGCCAGAGAAAGTTTATCCCGCCTGTTTAATTTTTATTATATTTGTATTAAAGGAATATTCAAACGATCCAATAACTCAAGTTATTAAAAAGAGCCAAACATGGGGTTGAAGTGTAATAAAAGACATATGGATGTTAATACTCAGGTCATGAATATAAACTGACACAACGGAGATTTCATATACTAATGTTGAGTTGCGTCATCAGTTATTTTTGCATCGCAATGGGAGAATGAAGAGGAGCGCACATGCCGTGGACATTGTGCTCTATTGTTTCATGCCGGATTCTTTTTTATTTTGATTACTACATCGCGGATAAGATTATGTACTCCTAAACTGGGCCGCGAACTATGTCAAACAGTAAATGGAGTGAACAACCCTTCCCCAATAAAGTCAGGCTGATATAGAGCAATAAATGAAGACAGCCCTTATCCCCTGGAATTTACTCCGAATTTCAGCATGAATATGTAAATGTGCACAAAGTGTGTCATTTCCTCTCTTTTCCCTCCACTCCTCACAGATCCACACCCTGCAGCTGTTCAGCAACAGGTCAGCTCCGCTTCTCCTCCCGTCTCCCTCCCTGTCTGGATTGCTGGATCTCAGCATAAAAAATATTTAAGTGAACAATCCGGCTGGGAGAAGACATCATTGCCATTGACTGCTGCAGCAGCCCTACACATCACACAGTGTACTGATTGTTCCTCAGAGGAGGAGGAGGAGGCAAACACTGTCTGCTCCATGCAGACGCCACACAGTTTAATCATTGCGTGACTACAGCTCATCCACACACACACACACACCCACACACAAACACACTGACTCTATATCTCTTTTTTCCCCCCCATCCCTCTGAGTCTCTCATCTTTCCATTAAGCACAGAGCAAACACGTTTCTATAGAGCTGAAAATTCATACACCGCTGCCTTTAAAGAAAGAATCTTTTAAATGTTGAGCGCTGGGTAAACACGCACTCTCACAGTGCCGCCGCCAATAGCAAATGATAGGAGGACTGAATGGAAAAGCAGTTTGAACCATGACAGGAACCGCCCAAACTCCTGTATGCGTGCGTGCGTGCGTGCGTGCGTGCGTGTGTGTGTGACACATGGAGCTGAGGTTTTTCAGAAAGTTGAACTTATCCCAGTTGCAAATCCCCTTCTCCACTTTTGTTTCCACAAAAGAAAAAGGTCACCGTTTCCACTAAAAAGTGAGACACCGTGACACAAATCGAATAATTAAGCTTCAGCGAATATACTGCACATCTACAGCAAAAACGGCCCACGTTTCCATTCCAGGGACTGCGTACATAACGACGCTGTGAATACAACAATGACTCTGTGTGGAGGATATGGGAGCAGTGATTAGCCACAGGAAATATCCATTCCCACAATAGCAGACTGAGACATTGCAATGGGAAATGACTTTATCGTCGTTACAAGATAATGCGCTTGACTCTTCTGACAGGAAAGACAGCGGCTAGTCCAACCTACATCATATATCTTATATTCTGCATAATGCCACCAAATATATAAAATAAAAATAAATACAAGCAAAACATTTAAATAAATAGGTAGGTATTTATGGCAGAGCTGTTGTATTTAACTACAACTGCACTGAGGGCGTCTGGTCGAGCGGGTTTTACGCCAACCGCAGGGTATGATCGCCGACTCCTCCTGTTCAACCGAGTTACTCCCGATGACAGGTGAGCATTGTGTGTGTGTGTGTGTGTGTGTGAGCTTGAGACTGAATATTCGAATGACATGCAAAAATTGTAAAGCGCTTTGCAGACCATTTTAAATGGGACAACTACAGTCAGCCTGACAACAGATGGCAAATATCAGATGTATCTAGTAGTGGCCACTGAGTTTCCCTCTCACAGGTACAATGATAACAGAAGAAAGAACTACTATTGATTCATCTTTTTGTTCCCTTTGCTCATTTCAAACGCAACTTCATGCGTTTCCATTTTCCAATTTTAATCACAGACCAGCAGAAACCAATAAATACTTGTACATGCTTTTATACAACAAAGATCCCCATCACAGCCTTGTGTAACCGAGTGTCTCATGATTGACCCCTTGTGGCCTTCTCAAACACACTTATTGCACAGAGAATATTTGTAATAGTCGTTAAAAAAACAAAAAAAACAGATTAAATACAGGAAGAAATTATAATGTTGATGATTCAAAGAGATGTTTTGTTGGAACGGGTCACGTAATACATTTAATAATATAAAAACAGAGACGCTACTAGGTACCATTCAAAAGATGGGACTGCTCGTCTCGCCACAGCCGAACGGAAGTTAAAACTTAAGGCTAAAAACAAAACCTAATGGATTGCGTATTTATTTTCTCTCTCTCTCTCCCACCACCACACCACAGCTATAACCTGATGCATTCTTGAAAGTCTATTTGTGCATGCTATAGCCTGCTAAAGAGGAGATTTCAGGCTGTTGGGATAGTGCGCGTGGGGGGGGGGGGGCGTGTTCTTGTTTAAACAAGCCAATATTGGAAACCAAATCATGAAGACAGGAAACCCTCACCATTGCTTCCCTTTCAATATTTTTTTTCACGTGCAGCATTGTATGCGTGAGCAAAAATAAATAAATCACAATGCCGCCTCTCACAGTCGCCAAGCCGTAACCGCATATGTGCAGTGGAAAAGTTCACAGGATCATACTCGTGTCACGACAGAGATACAGAGCTGCTTGTTGTTCCTGACATCTGAAAACGTTTTTTTTTTACAGAAGCGGCCCGTTAATCTGTCTTTTTGCCTGGGATCAATCTGTCAGCATGGAGAGCGAAGGTCTCAGCCACGATCAGAGGGAAGACTAAAGAGGCGTCTGCGTACACCTGGGAACAGACAACAAAGCCGCATCAGTCTCCTTATGCACTATTGTTATTTGTTGTTACGTTCACGCATGCCAACTACTCTTAACTGAAACCAGTTCCTGGATTCCATAATGAAACTCACATTCAACTTGCATCAAAGGCCATGCAGGCACTGTCTCCATGTGGCTAAAGTGGGAATTACAACTAGTCACCGCCGCTTCCAGTGTAAACAATTACTCGGCATTGTCACATGGAAACCACTCCAACCAAGTTTAAGCCTCTCAGAGAGAAAATATAGAAAAATAAAAAAATTATAATTATTTTGGAGATGTCCCAGGGCCATTTTCCCTTGGGTAACGGCAAATACAAGTACTGAGCCCATAACAGTGCATTTATAAAAAAACGTTTATGTAGTATATTCTTAACACTGTATGGTAGACATGACTGCTATCATTGTTGCTCAAATAAGCCTTTGGAAGAAAAAAAAAAACATTAAGAGAAAAAATGCCATAGGAGTACGTCTTATAATTTCCTGCAGTATTTGAGGCATCTCAGTATCAGAGCAGCTCTTAAAGCTTTTATAATGCAGGTTAATGTAGTTTGTATCTATTTCAGTCTATGTCACCAAAATACAAAGGGCCTCTTGTCAAATAGTCACAGATGACAGTGCAGTTTTATAGTCTCACTGTGTCTCTACAGAGCATCTGATGATATAATAGTAACTGAGAGGCCAACACTACTACTGCCTACCTTGACGGGTTTGGCATCTGTTCGGATTTTGCCCCAGGATATGGCCTCATCGGGCCTGGCCCCGGAGTCCGAACCGTCAAACTCCTGACCCGTGTTTACGTACACGACGTAGTCAGCTCCATTCCTCTGGAAATACACGTGTTTTTCATGAGGTTTGCTTTTCTGCTTCCATTTTAAAAATAACTATTATGTATTCTGACAACTAATGTATCAGAGTCAGAAATTATGTAAAACATGTACTTACCATTAGATTAGCATTGGCTATGTGATGCTTGATCAGCCCTCCTCCCAGGATGATCATTCCTGTTTTTTTTGCAAATACCGCTTGGCCGTTCATCCTGCGGATGTCTGAAGCAAAGTCCACAGTTACCAAATATAGTCCACATATAAACAACTGTGGCTGCTCTGGTTATCTATGTTACCTGTTATGTACAGGGCATGCTTAGTAGGTAAGTTTTTACCTTCTACTATGTCCAACACCAAGCCAGGGTTTTTAAAAGAATGGAAGTAGATCATGTCTCCCAGTGAGCCATCCGTCAGAGCAGGACTGAACACTGGAATATTATTCTGAAAAAATATATATACACAACAGCTCAATTGCTGGCTGATTCTGAAGAAAAACCATACAACACGAGAGAAATCAAATACTACTACTAATTCCACAAACCAGAAACCTGGACTCACCTTGTACGCCCAGTAGCAGACAGACTCTTCATTATTAATCTCCTTGCCAAGCCTATGAATCATTTTGGAGGGAGTCCAACGGGTTCCCTAAAAACAAAAAGGTCCCATGTTAGAAAAAAAAACAATAATAGGAGAGCCACAACCGAAGAATCCCAACTGCATAAATCTAAATAGATAAATATATATATATATATAGCACATAATGCCTTTGACTTTAAAATAGTAACCACTAACAGCTTTAGGTACAAAGAAGCCCACCTCTGTGTTTTGCTCCAACAACATCTGGTCCAGGATGGGCATCAGCCAGTCTTCGAACTTACAGTAGTTATCATTAGGCACCAACAGGTTTCCTATTCTACACACAGGTGGACAGGGAGTGAAAAACAATGAACAAAATACACATATAGTGTGTGTGTGTGTGTGTGTGTGTGTGTGTGTGTGTGTGTGTGTGTGTGTGTGTGTGTGTGTGTGTGTGTGTGTATATATATATATATATATATATACAGTATATATGGTATATTAATAGGTTTTCAAATGATCTGTAAGAAAGACAGAACAAAACCAGATAAACAAGGCGACCAAACTGCCCTTTAGGCTCAGTGTGCAATGTCACTTCTTCAGAAGGAATCCTGAAGTGTATCATTAGCTAGTGCAGTAGTTGTCAAACCTGTTGATCCCTCTCAGGCGGAGCTCCTTGCCAGGCAGGCTGAATTCTCCTAAGTACGTGTGCGCAAGACACTTGATGAAATCCTCCTCGATGCCTCCGGCTGTGGTAACAATCACATCCACCTAACCGAAAGTAGCACAATCTGTTAAAGTCACCAGTCGCTGGCAAGTTCCTCAGACCAGATCTGGATAAAAAAAGTGTATGATTATATACCATTTTGTGCTCAGCCAGATAGCGGATGCTCTCCCTGACTCCGGAGCTGATGAGGTTAGAGGTGTAACCCAGGAAGATCGTGCAGCCCGGTCTGCAGGGGGATTCGGCAGACTCGTTTCCTTCCTCCGCCTCGGCTGGTTCCACTGGCTCGAGGCGCTTCTCTATCTGTGGGTGTCGAGAGGTTAAAAGGTATATTTGTAAATGTACACTCGCGGGTTGAATGTAGGCTACTGCACATTAAAAGGGTCAAGAGTTCAACCAAAAGACAACATCCTCCAAATGAACGTCAAATGACTCACAATCTGGACAACTAACAAAAAATACATAAATGTTTGCAGAGCTACGAATGGTAAACGAGTCAAACACCCACTCACCATGCGGTTGATCTCCTGGATGGCCAAGCCCAAGCTGCTGGCCTGGAAGCCCGTGGTGAGGTAGGACTTCAGCACCGCGTGGAGATCCACGCCCTGGTTGAAGTCGTAGCCTTTAATCTTCATCATGTCCTCCGGGAGGTCACAACTGGGCTTGAGGACGGCTTCCATGGCAACCGAGGGGACCTGGTCTCCCATCCCTTCAGCGAAAAAACAAGAGAACATGTTAGTGGCATAACGAGTTGAATCTCTTCAGTCTGTGATGGCACAACTGTGTTCTGGTGTATGAACAGATGAAACTGAGAGATCAATAATCGATCAATCAATCAATCAATCAATCAATCAATCAATGAGGTCAAATATGGTATAATTAAACCCCTTTAAGAAACAAATGTAAGAATAAAATGGAGACATTTTTTTGTTCGTGCATGAGATATGAAAATTTGTGAAAAGTGTTCACGGCTCTGGGTCTTTTATAGGATGTAAAATGCTGTGAATGGAAACGAGTGATCCAACGTGTAACAGTCTTAGAACATCGGTCCTCGATTATTCAGACTAGCTCGGGTGGCTCGGCTAACAGCAGCTACGTTAGTTATAGTGTTAGCTTTGGCTACACCAGCAAGAAAGTACGTCTTATGATTTCTATACGGAATTAAGTTACTACTGTTGTGTCAAATGCACCACCCTTTCATTTAAAACATACAACAACTTCATGTGTAATGCCAAGTCACAAAAACAAGGTAGAAACATAAACAGCATAAGGCGCTGGATCATTGTTGGTTGTGGTTGTGTGTTGTGGGAGAGACAGTCTCTCTCACAACAAATATTATAGAAAGATTAGTTTCATATCTTTTTAACAACGTTTACCGTCACCGTGAAGACGCAGTGTATCTGCCTGCATGGTTTGCCTCCGCGGACAGGAGACAAGCTAACTGTGAGCCGGGGGTCGGTTCAGCAGAATTTAATCCTGGTCAATCACGTGAATACGTCCAAAAACTGACCTGATCTTGGAGAGACGTGAGGTGGTGAAGATGGACAATGTTAGTTGATGTCCGTCACCAGACACAAATACAGCTATTGACGATCAGTTTTCTGTCAACACAACATGAGGCGCAAAGTGTGCGCCTACTCTAAGTACGGCAAGTGCGAAGGGACAGAAATCACCGAAGCGCCGTTCAGCAGCAGAATTATCTGAATCTGAATAAAACCCCGTAATGTGCTTTTTTTTTTTTTTACTTACACTGTGTGAAAGTATATAATTTTTTTCTTCTCACTTAAAAAAAATGATTGTCGAAATATTAAAAATATTAAAATTCCCTGGCATTTTCACAGTCTTTATTATTTGGGCTACCTGTACTTGATATGTAGTCTACTCTTTATACAGATGGATGTTTAAACTGTAATACAACTTTAATTATTTAACAACTTCATAGTATGTTTTGCAACTATAATATAACTATGTTTGCCATTCCAAATGTTTCACGTCTAAAGTGACAAACTGTTAAACTGGTATTTGTTTTCCAAACAGGTGAGGTATGTCTGTTTTCCAAACACACATACATCACAAATGCCTGAAATGCCCTACTTTTTTTTATAGACATTCCATTTTCTGTAATAATTATACCTGAAGCAAAGCACAATGCCTTGGCAAAAAAAAATATCACCAGTAGCTGTGAAGTGGTGTGTGTGATGTTGGTGACATTTCTATGACCTTTCATATCACAGAGCCTTTGAACAGCCTGCATCAGTGAATAAAAAGGGATCACTGGTCAAAAAGCCAGGAGGTTGTCTGATCAGACCCTCACTCAAGCACACCCTGAGCTGACTCTGACTGGATCAGGTGAAATACTGATAGTAAATCCTTTTCCTGCTTTTTGGGTGTTGATGGAGGATACTACAATCCAGGATTTGTTTTGATTGGATTCTTTACACCAAGGGCAATGTCAGAAAGGATGTGCAGCAGTAACAGCGTTGTTCAGACCCAGAAACTGGTGGATCAGCTTCGGTTGGAGGCAAACATGGAGAGGATCAAGGTATGCAAGACTAAATAAGCTTTGAGGATAGCTGCATGCCTTTATACACTCATTTATTCATCCTAAATAATAGTCTTAAGACCGTCCTTCATGTCTGGTGTCCCAAATATATATATCAAAAAAATACAATAAGTGTCAAAGCCAGAGTGTCCCTCATTTGTTCCAGCAGATCTCCCTGACAGCGGCAGACTTGGTCCAGTACTGTAAGGACCACAGGCGCAGCGACCCTCTGCTCACCGGCATCGCCGCGTCCTCCAATCCTTTCAAAGATAAGAAGACATGTGTGCTGCTCTGACAGTCCTGAGTGCAGATGACTGACACATAACAGCCGGAACCTATTATTTCTCTACCAACAACAAGATTGAGGAAATCCTATTAGATTTGGTTGTTGTTATAGGTCAAAGACAAAAAAAAGAAAAGATTATTATGGATAATTTAAGTTGGTAAATGTTTTCCTTCGGAAGACGTATAATAAATCTGGAAAATAAGTATAGACCTCTGACTTTTAGGCCATTTAATGACATATTCTGTGGAAGCAGTCTCAGTGCATTTTAATATATGTATCTGTCAAGTATTTATGAATAATAAATAGTGTATACACATACATACAGTGAAAAGAATACACGCAGTAACACAAACACACACACACACACACACACACACACACACACACACACACACACAGATATTTGATATTTGCAAACATGACCACAAAAACAATACAATCAATGTGTCACAGAGGGCTCGGATAAGAGTATTCCACTGTACAGAAAAAATTGTGATCACTGGCCAATAGAGTGTCAGTTGTTGTGATGGATTCAGTTAATATGTTTGAATAGTGTGGGTGTGTGCAACTATAATAAAAAAAAACGCATAAAAGTCAGGATTTATCAGCATGATTGAACAAACAACACTTTCTTGTTTTTACGTGTCTGGGATGGTTCTCAGTTGTCCCGGGTCATAGTTTCTTCAGGAATGTTCCAAGTCCTGTTTAAGTTGCTTCATTGACGTTCAACCCTTTCATCCAAGAGGCGCCTGCAGTCTTTGGTTTCTCCTGGTACACCAACTTCCTCCCACGACCCTCTGAGGATAAGTGGAGCAGATAATGAATGGACGTATTACACCTTTTGAACATCTGTGTTTTGGCAGTGCTGCGAAGTAAAAGGATGTTTTTGGCCATATGAACCCACACCCTCTTTCATGTTTTACCTCTCCGTATTTATTTGTTCAGTTTCTTCCAGCATATCGCTAGATAAATCCAGTTAGCCTACACACACACACACACACACACACACACCTCTTTTGCTACATACTGCCGTTTGTTGTTGTTGCTCTTTCACTTTCGGGGCCTCCATACTTCCACATCCTCTGAGGCTACAGCGAGGACTCCGGCGTCCACACTCAGCTGACGATTCAGAGACGGAGACAAGAGGGGCACGGGGTGGAGGAATGAGGCCACAGTGAGAAAAAAAAACTAAAACACAACACATTTCACAAATGATAATTATCTCTCAGACGAAGTCCAAAGCACTAACCCCGCAGACTCCTGCTTGATGATGCAGTGTGCATAGTGTCCTAGGAGGCACACAAGGTATGTGTACCTGCAACACAAAAAAAAAACACAAAAAACACAATTGCAGTCATTACGTGGCATAGTAAGCAGAATAAGTGAAGTAACAGGGACTTTCCTGCTCCTACCTTAACAGTGCGATCGGATGAACAGGTGTAGAGGCTCCCGGGGGACTTGTGGATGCCAGTGACCAGTGCTGTGTGTCCCACGTCGAACTTGGAGAGGAGTTTTAAGTTCCCCGCCTGCATGGAAAATGAGTGGAGCAGACCGCCGTTGTCCCCTGCCCATACCTCGTTTCCACGGTGGCTCATGGACAGCAGGTAGGAGCTCAGCTAGACGGAGACACAGTGGTTGAAGAAAGTCACAGGTGTGAGCACACAAACGCAGACTTCAAAAACTGTTTGTCTGTGTGTGTTTGCAGCTACCTTGATTTTCTTCAGGCCTTTGCCTGCCCTGCGGTCATAGACGGACACGGTGCAGTCTTTACTTCCAGTGATTATGTACTTGTCGTCCGCAGCCATGCACATTACGGCGTTACCGTGGAGACGGAGACTTTCCACCAGAGGTTCAGCCGCTGTAGATGGAAAAATGTCACATAATTAAACCTCAGTGATTCGCTTTTTGTAATTTCTTTGCAAAAAAAAACAAAACACCAAAAAGGGTTATTCCTGTGATCGCATTCATAAAACGAATGATCTTTATTTGCACTCTTTGCCGTTTCTCTGCACAGGGCGTACTTGTAATGCTTCAAACCCCCCCCCTCACCTCTGGTGTCATACATGCTGACCCTCTTGTCGAATGTGCCGGCCAGCAACACATCCGTCTGACAGGAGAGGCAGAGGACGGCGCCCCCGGCTCTGATCAGGCCCCTCTCTGCGCCGCCTGCCTGCAGGTCCCACAGCCTCACTGTGCTGTCGAAGCCCCCTGAGGCCAGCAGAGATCCCCGCGACGCCAGGCACCACACCCAGCCCCGGTGAGTGCTGAAGTCCCCCTGTCCTACCAACGTGCGCAGCAGCATGCCATTGGAGCCTGCTTGAAGATCCCACAGTTTAACATTCCAGTCTCTGGAACCAGTGGCACAAACTGTCCCCTCTCCCCCCACAAGGAGTACAGAGTTGACGTGGGCGATGTGGCTTGTGGGTAAGATAATGTGCTCCAGCGCTGGGGGTGGGCTCAGACTTCTGAGAGGTTGATGTTGCTCCATTTCCACCTCTCCTTCATTCCGCAGATTCCTGGGGTCTGCCAAGTCCTCTTGATAATTAAGAGCGCCATCTTGCCTGTCACTGGCATTGAACACAATCCGGTGGTCCCCCTCTTCTTCCATTAGTGCCACTGCATCATTGTCCAGTCTCTCTTCCAGCTCCTCTCTCAACCTAGCCAGTTGGTCCTCGCCTTCAACAGGCTGCAATTCACCATTCTCGCCATCTATTGCCAACTCCATCCCTTCATCAGCACCATATGCGGCCTCCTGGGCAGCCACACCCAGCCCTTCTTGCCCCCTTCCATCGTCCTCTCCTTCTGCAGCTGGTTCCCTGGCCTGACCGGCCCTTTCTTCTTGGGTCTGTCTGTCTAAAAGGTGTGCTTGACCCGTCCAGCTGGTTATCAGCTGCTCCATCTCCAGGCAAGCAGTAGGCCAGTCAAAGTCCTGCCTCGGCCCAACTGGGAAAACAGCCTGGGGTCCTACTAATCTGGATGCCCGGCGCAGGAAAGCTGCATTGTCCTTACTCAAATTACCTAATGCTTGACAGACCTGAAAGGAAAGAGAGAGAGAGAGTGAGAGAGAGATCATCTTTGATGATGAATATGAAACATGACATGACACATAGTGACATGTTAAAGTGATAAGGGAAACAAAAAAAAACAAACAAACAAGGAAATAAGATGACAGGGCATCTTCAAAGTAATATAAGTAATGGGCCAGTTAGATGTTACCCCTGAAACGTACCTTTGGCAGCACAGTGATGACAAACTCAGCAGGAAGGTGCGAGGCAATGTGGGTTATGATCTCCCAGGGCAATGACAGCAGGTCACTTGTCTCGGCCAAAGGAGAAGGGCTGGTGCCTGCTGTGGACGGCTGACCAGCAGCAGGCAGGAGACTGGAAGCATTAAGAAGACAAACTTGACTTTGCTTATTCATTCATTCATTCATGTCACGACCTGTCACTTAACTGTGGCTGAATGTAAAACTCTTACCCCTGTAGATAAGGCCTGGGGGCTTCCACAGGGTCAGGACCTGGTCCACCCTGGTCCTCACAGGTACCAGCCTCTTCAGACATCACCTTGTCTCCCGTTAGCAACCAAATGAATAAATCCACAAACCCATGCAAAGGGTTATATGAGCCAGAAATACTTCCACGGATCCGTATTGTTGACAGCTTTTGGTTTTAAACCATTCAACCCGAAGAGCACATCGCCCAACTACTGTAGTCCGCCTAGTGAGACTATAACAGTCAAACAGCACTTCCGGCGCACAAAGCTGTCGTCATAAAGCAGCGCGTGAAGCTAGCGTCAACGGCAGCCTTCTCGTGTTCAGCACTTTCGTGTAAACATTGTGCACCGGTAAGCCGGCGAGGTTTATTTAACACTTTCACATTAAATAGGCATGCACCACTGTGCTACTCGCAGGTGTGTGTGTGTGTGGGGGGTGCATTTGTTTCGGACACACATTTGGTTCAAAGCCCACTAAAAGGCGTGTAGAATTCTGCAGCGAAGCGTGTATCTGTTGTTTGTGTTAGCATCAGGAGCCACAGGAAACGGCTTTAAAGTGCATCTCAGAAAAGATCGCTCGCTGGAATTCTTTGTCTTGTTTTTTCTTTCTTTGACCGGCTGATATTGTTGTGCGCTTGCTGCTAAAGCAACTTACTGTCGCCGCATAACGTTCTATTGCTTTCCTGCTCTTTATTATTGTTGTGTGAATTTAGCTGCAGCTCCTACAGGACAATGTTGCTCAACTTTACCATTTTTCAAAGACGTATCCTATATTTAGCGTTCAGTGAAAAAGAATTCTGACAGAAATGGATTACGTTTTATGATGCCCTTTAATGTTTACATTGAATCCCTTTTTTTGTTCGTACAGTTCTTGTTGTTTCGAATCTGCCTGAATAGCTTTTGACGTAGTGAGTAAATCCAGGGACGGGCAAGCAACCATGACCTCACTGGTAAGTTGTGACTTCATCTTAAGAATGAATCTTACATTTTACACCTGTGATCAAAGTATGTAAGCCATAGACGGCAGAGGATTTATCCCGGCCCACTAGTCCTGTGAAGAGACTGCACTGTCCGTGAGGTTGGTGCTCTAAAATAAAACCTATGGTTGTGTTTGTTTTACAGGGGAGCAGCAGTTCTTCAGCCACGGAATACACTGTGCGAGTCCCTAAGTAAGTATCAGCAAGTCACATGCTAATATAAGTTACCAATTTTGCTACTGTTCACAGTTCAATGTACTTCTCCCACAATAAAAAAGAACAAATGGTAAAAAAAGGGAAAAGGGAAGAAGATGCATCTGTTCCACTGAAAATCAATTATTCACTTCAAGATGAACTATTCCCTTAAGTGTCATTAGGAATGGACAGAGATTTCATCTCTTGCATTTATTTTTGTCTGTCCTATAGAAACACCAGTAAGAAGTATAACCTCATGGCCTTCAATGCAGGAGACAGAGTCAACTGCTCAACATGGACACAGGTGAAGCCCCCTTGGTCGATAGTGAAATAAAAATGACAAGTTGTCCGATTACCCTTATAAGAGCATAAATAAGTCAACAGCCACGGCGCCCCTAGATGCTTACGAAAACTCTTCCTTCCTTCTCCACCTCGAGGCTCGAATGGAAAGAGACATGAGTGCCCGGCGAATATACGGGGAGGAGGAGTCACAGGACGGGGCAGCCGGGAGCGAGTTTGGCAGAAAGCAGCGCGAGGAGGCACGGAGGAAGAAATTTGGAATCGTCACACGCGAGTTCAAAGTGGAGGATCAGCCCTGGCTCCTCAAGGTCAATGGCAAGGCCGGAAAGAGGTGAGGAGGGCGACATTTCTCATTTGCATCCAGAGAGAGAATTCATGCAAATAACCGTTTCAAGCAATTTGGTGATTCAATGTGTGCTGCACATTTTTGCTATACACCCTCTCCCTGTGTTGCGTGTTTGGGTCAGGTTCAAAGGTCAAAAGAAGGGCGGCGTTACAGAGAACGCATCCTACTACATCTTTACACAGTGTCCTGATGGAGCCTTTGAAGCCTTCCCCGTCAATGGCTGGTACAACTTTATACCGCTGGCCAAGCACAGGACTCTCACTGCTGAGGAGGCTGAGGAGGAGTGGGGCAGGTGGGAAACAGAGAGAGGCTTGGCTGTCGATGGCAAATGAATGAGTTTACCCCACTGGTGTGTGAAGTTAAGTATCAGACCCCCCCTCTCTTTTTTTTTTACAGGAGGAACAAGGTGGTGAATCACTTCAGCATCATGCTTCAGAGGCGTCTCCGGGAGCAGGACCGTGGCAACGATGACGACGACGAGGATGAAAAATCAGGGAAGAAGAAAAAAAAGGGGAGCGGCAGCAGAGGGGGAGACCTGCGCATTACCAACCTCGAAGAGGACCTGGAAATGAGCAGCGATGAGAGTGACAGCAGTATGGGAGACGGTATGGAGAGGGAAAAAAAACAGCCTCATATACAGCCCCCTTCTTGTCACTTTTTTTTCTTCTCTCAACTCCTCTTTTTATGTGGTAGATGGGGAGAGCAAGACAAAGGCCAAAAAAAGCACAAAGAAAGATGCAAAGAAGAAGAAGAATAAGGGCAACGATAGAGAGGCCTTGGAGGACAGTGATGACGGCGACCAAGAGGGTCTAGAGGTGGATTACATGTCTGATGAGAGCAGGTCAGATCCACTTAGTTGTGGCATATACACATTCCCCTCTTATGGACTTGTACTTTTATTAAGTTTTGTATTTTGTTGTTTCATGGATGCGTTTCTAATTATGTTTCCAAATGCAGCTCGGACGAAGAACAAGAGAAGGGAAAGCCCAACAAAGGAGAGGACCTCCCTAAAGGTGGTTTTCTATGTTACTGGCCTATTAACAAATCCATATACAAATAATAAAATAGATAAATAAATGATAAATGCCAAATAATTAGGACCATACAGTTATTTTATGCACATACAATAAAACAAAATGTCGCTCGTAGGGATCGATGAGGCATCGGAGAGTGAGGAAGAGAGCGAGGAAGAGAAACAGAATGAGGAAGAAGGAAAAGAGGAAGAAGAGGAGGAGGAGGGAAAGAAAACCCCCGTCCAAGCAGAAAAGAAGAAGAAAAAAGGTACAGTTCTGAAAAGGACAGTTTGACAAAGCGGAAAATCAATGAAAGAAGTCCTAATAAAACACGATGAGCATTTAACGATTAAGTGTCCTGGATTTGTGTGTGACAGACAGCAGCGGAGAGTCCGACAGCTCCGACGACAGTGACATCGAGGGAGAGACGGCGTCTGCTTTGTTCATGGTGATTAGTGTGTGTTTGTGTTTGTGCCCATCTCAAATTGTGCAGTGAGATGACGGTGCGTTACAGACACGCTTAGTTTTCACATGACGTCTCTCTGTCTCTCAGAAAAAGCGCACGCCTCCTAAACGCGGGGGTGGGCGTGGCTCCGCAGGAAGCTCCAGGACCGGCAGCCGTCCCGGGACACCATCCATAGACCCTGCCTCTACGTCCAACACACTCCGTGCTGCCGCCAGCAAGTTAGAGCAAGGTATAATATGTCAGTGGCGTGTGGTGACTTAACACTTAACAGGCTTATCTTATTTTAACGCATCAACATAGTCATCACCTCCCTTCATCATTTACCTCCCATTAGAACCCCATACATAACATCTCTTTAGAGTTTTTTTTTGCCATCTCACAAACACACACAAAAAAAAAATCTTTGTCGTCCCCTCATTTCTTTTTCCGTTCTGCACAGGTAAGAGACAGCCTCAGGGTCCTCCTACTGACTCACCAGCTGCCAAAAGGCTGAAGATGGAGCCCAGCACTCAGAGTCCGGCTCCCTCAGGGAAGAGCACGCCTCAACCCCCGTCGGGAAAATCCACCCCAAGCTCTAGGTACGTCGTTTGTGTATAGCTGTGTCCCAGTTCAGGGGAGGCCTCTGGACATGGGTCAAAGCGCCCCTAGATGCAATAATAGCTTTTTAATCAAGTTGAAGCCCAGCACTGTATGCCATATCTAATTTCAAATCATTATATATGGAATAAATGGTAAATATGAGCATAAGAACAGTTTTTACGGGGTGTTAGTGGAAAGTGGTAAAAGTTGCGTTTCTCACGCAGCCTTCTTCTCGCCCACAGTGACGTGCAGCTCACAGAGGAAGCAGTGCGGCGCTACCTGATCCGTAAACCGATGACCACCAAGGACCTGCTGAAGAAGTTCCAGACCAAGCGCACAGGCCTGAGCAGCGAGCAGACCGTCAACGTGCTGGCACAGATCTTGAAGCGCCTCAATCCGGAGCGCAAGAACGTCAACGACAAAATGCACTTCTATCTCACTGAATAACTGATGGAAGCCGAGGGGGATGGGCATACATGTCTTCCGGTCAAAAGGTTCGGGTGATTCATCCACTAGTAAGTCGAGTGTGTAGGATTCAGTGAGGACCACAACCCACCAGACACCCCTCACCATGTGGGAGAAGCTACAGTGGCCTCCGGGTAATGGAGACCCCTAAGTTTCCCATTCTAGACAACTGTAGACACATGGCAGTGCCACATGGTGGACTCTGGGAGGCCTTTTCTCAATATAGACACAGGCTCATTCAGAGATAATGAAACATGATTATTATTTTCAGCTGAAAACACACAAGTGAAAACCAATGATGCGTTCAGACAGTCTCTGAACGAAATGTTTAGTGCAAACTTAATTGTTTCCCCCCCCCCCCCCCCATGGCTATCAGTCACTGTGTTTTTCTAATAAAATGTTTACTGTGCTGCTGTGCAAGGGTCCTTTCACCTCTCACACTTGGGATGGGCGATGTCACGATAAAGCAAGATGTGGATCTACCAGCACTGCTGTGGTGAATTCACTAGCGCGCACACACACACACACACACACAAGGGAAACCAACTTCTCCTCATGAAATATCACGCAATGGGACACAATGCCCCACACAGTCATTAAGACCTGTTAGACCTGATCCTGCGTACGAGAGTTAACATTAAATACCGGTTAGAAAAGCTTTGAAAACAACAGCATGGCTGTCGCTACTGACTCACCCGACAGTTACAACATGACTTCCTCAAAAGGTGTTGCATACAACCATATTTGGAGTGCATCTCTTAAGTCGGGCATAAAATGTAATATATATTAAAAGCAGATACCACAGATACCACCATTAATTTATTAGGTCATGCTGCCCATGGCGAGTTACATACAGAAATAGAAAGGCATTACAAATTGCAAAAAGTGATATTGCAAATAGATACTATGGACTATATAACACATTCACACCATTATTGTAATTTCTAGCATTTCATTAGATGTTGGTCCTCTTTGGAAAGGATGAAAGTTAAATAACGAAGAAAAGTCCAGAACAAAACAATCACGAGAAAGTCTTCCACTTTAAGAGCTTACAAAGCTTTGAAACCATTGTTTATGTCAAATGACGTACACCAAGTTAATGCCAGACTTGCCCCACATTCAGTGATTTGTGTGAAGCGAAGTTTCAAATCAGTGTTAGCTCAAGTCACTTCTTGGCAATGTCATAGTTGGCCACGAACCAGTCGCAGGTTTTCTTTACAGCTGGAGAGACGGAGACAAACACAAAGGCTTACTTCACGCGCACAAATATGAAAACCCCTCATTTGTTTGTTTGAGCATGTAGGGCGGCACAAATATTTGCATGTGCCATCAATCATCTTTCCCCATATTCAAACACCACCCAATATAATTATAAAAATATGTTTTTTTACCAAATGTTTACATTGAAACTTCCAATCATTAATACGCAGCGCACAACGTTACCTTCATCCAGTGGCGTGAAGGTGAAGTCTGGAAGGTAGCGTTTTAGCTTGGCAATGCTGGCCGTCTTCCTCATCTGCCCATCAGACATGGTGGTGTCATACTGATGTCGAGCGTCAAGGCTGAACCAGATAATAATAATAATAATAATAATAATAATAATAATAATAATAATAATAATAATAATAATAATAATAATAATAATAATAATAATAATAATAATACATAAAAAAAATACATATAATAATACATATAATACATATGATGATGGCTGTTTCCAGTCCATATAGAAATACATCTGAGACAGGAATAAAAAAAATTGAAATCATCTGAACCATTTCATAATTCTTCAGCTTTAACGGTGTCAAATAATATTGAAAGGATACATGTATTTTGCCTTTGAAGTCCAAAGCCTCTGCAATTAAACGTACGGCCTCTTTGATCGCGACCTCATCCTCTGGCCCCACTAAAAGGAAATCACGAGAAGAGAGAAAGATAAAAACAATGAATGAAACAATCATAGGCATGTGTGTGAAGGGTGTGTGGGGGGGGGGGGGGGGGGTGCGGGGGAGGGTGTGGGGGGGGGGGGGGGGGTTGCGCAGCAATGTACCCACCGGAGGTGATAATAGGCTCCACCTCTTCGTACTTTCTCAGGACCCAAATGAGGATACGGGCCACGTCCTGAGAACAAACATAAACAATGGGACCTTCTTACTTTGACACGAGTGTGTGCCTGTGGTCCAGCTGTTGTGAGATGTTCCAAGTAGCAATATCCACCATTTTAAATCACATAATGTACAGGAGCACAGTGGCACAAATAAATTATACCATAGAATAGGTGAACTGACGCCGGGGATTTCCAGTGCCGCACACGTTCACCTGCGTTCCTTCCACTGTTGGGAGACAAGAAGCAGAAAGTCGTGCTCTTACCTGGTAGTAATGTGTGATGAATGCATTGGTTCACTGGTGGTGTGATTCATTTGCGTTGTGACTGGCGTGCAAGTTACTCACTCTTGGCTTTGTAAGTCTTGCCAATGAGTGCCGACAGCACGTGGCCGTGCTCTGCGGTGAAGTTGTCAAAGGGGCCGAACACATTGGTGGGTATGACCGACGTGTAACAGCGCCCATGCTGCTGGAAGTAAGCCCTAAGCCAGTGCATATAGACACACACACATACACACACACACAGTGCAAATATCAGATTTCACTCCAAACAAACATTTGATTTTCCATCCATGCATGTATGTGCACCTGGATGGCTATAGTCCAAGACAATATGAAACAGGTTATGTTTGCTAAGTTACGGTTAAGTCTGTTCATGTACTGTCTCTTCCTTAAAGAAAATATGAAGGTTAAAATGTACACCGCATAAAATGTACTGACCTGTTCTGGATGTCAAGCATTCTTTTAGCATGTGAATATCCAAAATTAGATTCGTGAGGTGGCCCGTCGTGAATCTTGGAAGAGTGGGAAAATCAAAGTAAAGAACATATAAGGACCTGCTTGTCCTTTTTTGTTTAAGTCTATACACACAGCATTACTTAGGAAATCCCATATCAATCTTCCTTAGATTCAGGTTGTTAGAGGATTTATATATTCAGAGGAGCTGCACAGGGTTGTAAAAAAAAAAAAAAAAAACCTTGTTAACGAAGCTTACCATGTTCTCATCAATGGGATATGTAGTCTTGTCAGGGAAGCAACAACTGGACAGACAAGACACGACCTTGACGACATCCATCTCATGGGCGGTTTGCAGGACATTGTCATTGATCTTCAAGTTCTCCCTCTGTGAAGGTGACAGGCCATCAGCGTGTGGCTATATACATACACATATAGACGCACGCACGTATATACACACGCACACGCATATATATATATATATATACACGCACACACACACACACGCACGCACGCACACACACTCAATAGACATTGCTAAAAGAAAAGGAAATGTAAACTGTTGCAGTTTCAGTTTCTTTTTCTTTGGCACATTGACATTTGACATTGCGCAAATTGCGTTCCGACCAACTTGTACTCACCAGAAAGCGCAGGTTCTCCTTCATGTGATAAAAGAGTCCTCCCACTTTGGCGGCGAGGTTGATGACGTGAGTGGGGCGATACTTCTCGAACACAGCCTTGGTCTGCGCCAGATCCCTGTTTATATTGTGTTGGGGGGAAAAAGAGTTAATGACCAATGACTCAATTTTCAGACCGTTTTATGACACCAATTAGCCCTAGTATGGGACTGAGCGCCAGAGGCGTCGCACAACTTCAACTTCTGGCCTCCCGTAAGAATTGTTCTACCATTGAGCACACCGTTTGAACAGCCCTCTTGATAGGGAATGATTTATTATTTGAGCAGGAAGGTGAATAAATGGGCGAACTAAGGTTTTTTGTTCCCTACAGCATCATAAACTTTGGCAGACTTTCTTTCGCATTCAATTACAGAAATGAAAATTAAAAAGAAAATCCTGCCTCACACCACCACCAACAACAACAAACTTTACCAAAAAAAAGAACACATCGTAGCCTAACACAAAATATATATGTGTATAGAATGTCAACTTACGTAAGATCAGCATCCTTCGTGGAGATAAAGAACCATTCCTCTCCCTCGAGTTTCCCACCTTCCTCTTGCAACACCAGCTCTATGTTTTTGCCTATCAAACCCGACGCACCCGTCACCAGGACACGCATTGGCCTGCCGCTGATCTCTGAGGCCATCTTCTAAACCCCTGCCGTCTCTGAGGGACTACCTGAAGACGAACACGGGCATGAGATTTAAAGCCAAATTTCCTGAATCATTTACATTGTACAAATCCCAATTAACCCTGCGCCACCAAACATGCGCTCATTAAGGTCCTCGCTGTCGTACAAACAGTCCCTGACAATTGACCCACCTGTGCACAAAGAGTTACAAAATATCACAAATAGTCAAAAAGTGACAAAAACACATGATCCAAATAATATGTTCCTTGTTCCCATAGTAATGTATTAGCTTACTTTTTTCTCTCTGAAAAATGTTTGCATGAACCTACCTATTATTGCCTTAAAACGAATTCAGTCAACGCAAATATTTTTAAGAGCTGTATGTTTCTTACCTGTGTGTAAAACTGGCCGGGAGAAATGTGGGCATCAGTGTCTGTGTATATGAGTGGCTTCGTCCGGATAGTCCTGCCAGACAGGTATTGAAATCTATTTGTTCACATGTTTCAGCCCCTTTGAGTCACTTTAAGGCAACGAATACTAGGGAGACGTGAAATGGCTTCAGTTAGTCTCCTCCCATGACGAGACTATACCCTTTTGTTC
This sequence comes from Colistium nudipinnis, assembly GCA_016785305.1. NCBI lineage: Eukaryota > Metazoa > Chordata > Actinopteri > Pleuronectiformes > Rhombosoleidae > Colistium > Colistium nudipinnis. The sequence goes on from JAFBJU010002402.1 coordinate 189,637, forward strand.
GTAGGGAAAAACAACATTTTGAACCATTTTACACAGTTACACAGGAAGATTAGGGGGAAATATCTTCCTATCTATCCACACAAAATCTGAGTTTCAACGTTAGAAATAATCCGACTGGTAAATGCTCATTATTGACCTATGCAGCAAATGAAGTGGAAGTCACAGAAGACTACAAATCTGATATCACTGCACAGAGATCAAGATCGCAAAGTGAGATAGGGAGAGGGAAAGCCATTGGCGTATGGAGCATACCAATCTTTAAAGTATTTTCTGTCAAACCAGTTGCTCATGTGCACTGAAATGATCAGGTTGAGATAGTTCTCACGGACGAATTTGCATTTCTATCTTCCTAGACTAGTCTTGCAATATTTCAAACAAAACTCCAATTAGGTCACAGAAAATCTCTCCCAGGATTGCAGCACACAGCAGCAGGAAAAACACGACAAACATGTTGACCATGAATTCACGGAGTCTTGAAATAGCCAGGGGGGATTCAACTTATTAAAAACTTCTTCTTAAAGAACTTAGGTAACTATTAAATAATTAAAAACTAAGAGATACGGGTATAAAATGAAACACCCCAATTCCAATAAACTTTAGAAAAGGACTTTTAGTCATTTCTATAACAATGGAGATCATTGACACAGTCCCTCACATTCGGTCAGTCTTTATTTTTTTATTTTTTAATCGATGCAAGCATTATGCCGGAAGGTTTCGGCAGATGACGGAGATGCGACGTTGTCGTGGCACACTCTGTCCGTTGAACACAGAATCCTTATCTTTCAGGATTTCATGAGTGAAGTTGTATCGGACCTTGTCCCTGTGAGAGGAGAATGGGGACAAGTTATACCCTGCAGTCATGTATAAGGTGTCCTTCACAGGATGATACTACCACGCACCGCAGGTTTCCAGCGCTACCCTGTACATGAATCCCTATATAGTCAAGAATACATCACACTGTTTCTATTGAAACATGAAAATTCATATTTTTTGTGAAGGGCGCAGTATTAAGTACACTCAACCTTAGTATGTAGAGGGAGCGCCGGGGCAACAGAAGATGCAGCCATTCGTGGCTGGCGTCCTCCTTCACCAAACGCATTACGCTGTCTGACAGAAGACTCAAGCCCGCGATAGTGCAGCCACAAAACTGAAAAAGTAAAAGACGGACGGACAAAAATGCCAATAAGAATGGAGGAATCTGGCCAATCTTAACACTGAACACTTCGGATTGGAAAAAATGCACAGTTGTTCATGTCATTTATTGCCCGCCTTAGAGTGAGAGCATTTTCTGCTTAAATTTAAACAATGCCAGTCATATTTAAGAAAATAAATATTTTATTGACAGGCTACTCTTCTTCCCAGCCGCCCGTAACCACTCGTCATGCATTGGGCCTCTTGGTCTACATGAAAAAAGGCTGGTTTCTAACTGTTTGTCTGCTGTCCAGCTATTGTTCGCAAACTGTGGAATATCTACGGCAAGCAGCTTCTCTGAACACGACTCCCTTCCTGCTGGTTCCTGCTCAACAAACTTGCTTTTACTGACGCACCTACTCAAGCACCAGAGGAGTGGTGAAAGAGTTTGAATGATAGTGTGTGTCGACACTTGTTTTGTTGATTTTGGGCACCTGATTGCAGAGCAAACAATCTCTGGATCAATGCGGGCAGGCCTACGGAGGAGGTTGCGAATGCGCCTTGATTTATTGAGGAGGTGAAAGCTGTCCTGACCCCTTTTTTGAAGGGGTGGGTGGTGGGGAGCATGCCGTCATATTCTCTGATTGTTTAACATGAGAACTAAAATGAGTGGCTAAACCTGCTCGAACAATAAGCAACAGCCGCCTCCCTTCCTTGGGGGAAATTTAAGATAGTGTCATGTCTCCTGAAGGACACCACCCATGTTTCACAATATCCCTCACCCCCCCCCCCCACTCGGTATCCTGCTGCGACATCATGCGCTTATTGACTTCCCCCGGCTTTAGGCTGAGCTGCCACAAAGACAGAGGGTGTCTCCCTTATGAACTCCCTGGATCAAAGCCTGTCTCCTGCACTCGGTATCCTGCTGCGACATCATGCGCTTATTGACACAGTAACATGCTGCTTGGCATTTAACCGTTTGTTCGATGTATTGTATGCATGTAGGCATCCAGGTAGTTTGCATATTGTTTGTAGAGTTGCAATGGAAAATGGTTATGTACACTCTTTGCATTGTTATTTTTCGTTCTCACTTGTGTTTCTGACCAGCTGCACAAAGAAGGACGCCATAGTAGTAGTCTGTAACCCACCGTAGATGTTGTCTTTCTGCGGGGCAAGATAACCTCGTGTATGATAACACCCATACGTTTTTCTGTGGGATCCTTCCGCTTAGGGTATAGCCATATTGTGCGACGAGTTATCTATGAAACAACTATTTTGCTTTAGTCTAACTCACGGACGGCTCTGTTGTGTGTGACTTGGCGCCTTGTACAAGTTATATATAATAAGCATGTCGAAATTGTTTCATCGAGCCTCTCATTCGTCTTAATCGCGATTTTACACGACAGACTCCATCTTAGCTGCACCGCTTGATGTTATCTATTGGGTATGCTGCTGGACCTAATAACTGGACTTTGTTCCTCCCTGTTTTAATAACACAAACGAAGAGCCATAATAAAACGACTTTATGTAAGTAGAATTAATAATTAACAGACCATTATAGTGACAGAGAGATAAGCTGGTTACATATTTACTCAGGCAGACAATTAAGATCGCACCTGCACATAGAGAGACAGAAAGGTACCTTGACGCTGTCGATGTGCGGCTTAATATAGCCAGCCTTGTCCAGATCTAGAATGTGTACAGGTCCGAGGAGTGAACTACCCTCAGGAAACGCAACAGATCTGACTCGATTCAAGATCTCCTCGCAGGCAGCCCCCCAACTCACACGCTCAGTCTCTCGGAACCCGTGAATGGCCTAAACGTGGACAATTGACAAAATGAAATCGGCTTCACTGTGATTTCAAAATGCACAATGCTGTATATATGCTGTAACTGCATTGAGCAGTATTTAAAAAACTACATTTTAACATCCTGAAATTATTTTTACAGTTCATGGATGTCATATGTCACTTTGAATTACTCAAAAGCCTTGCATTATAATTGTAAGCGTGTAAATGTGTAAGAATTCATTATCTTTCTATCTATTCATTTATTTATATAATTCCCCAATCTTACATAATCTTTAATTTGGTGATATACTGTGTACATGGTACTTCATAATTACACTGGCCCGTAAAACGTTCTAAAATGTAGATTTGGCAGACAACATTAACATGGGTAGTAAAGGAATATTATTAATCTGAAAAGGACAACAGGCTGAATGAGACACTGTAAACTGACCTTTATGTTTGCCTTAACCTTAAGGAATGTGAACGGGATATTCTTCTATGTGCAGCTCATGTTAACACCATGCTTTAATATCCTCATATTCATATTCAGATTAATAGTCAGGATTTCCGCTGTCCACATAAACCCAAGCAATGCCTTCCTGTGTGACACAAGGTTCTGGCAGACGGTCCATCAGGGACAGGGGTGTAAACTGGACCTATAACTACAGTTTATTTAGCCACCACAGTGTGCTCCCACATATGCAGAGTAACGTGTGTGTGCACTTCTAAACGCCACCTACATCGTCCCAGTGGTCGAACTCGTAGCGTTTTTTCCTCAGGCCTGGCTCCAGCTCTCGCAGGAGAGCCCCCTCCTCCTCTGCGGTTATGAAGGCCGACTTCACCTCCACTTGTGACCCGAGAATGTTCGTCAACTCCCGGCTGGAGCCCCGGACCAGAGCTGCATCTCCTCGGAGCTCGGACAGGCCGCGGCTGGTGCAGGAGCCCAGAGCCCGCCGACAGCTGCTGTGAACGGGCTTAACTACCGTCAACAACAGCCGCATCTTCCACGTTCAATGAGCAGGTCGAAAACCTCTACAAAAAGCCATTTACCCCACCTTCATACACGTTGTTATTGATGAAAGTCAACGAAACACGCCATTTTGGAAACAGTGCATTGTGGGAGTTGCTGAAGCGTATCCTGCGTAAACCTGATAAATAAAAGCATTGAAACTTGTTTTTCTTCTATTTGTCCATTCTGTTCAGATTTTTTCACATTCTTTTATTTAGTTCAAGGACTTTTATTATTAGTTAATTGCATAGTGTTATTTGTTTATATAGTGCTTGACATAGGAACCGGATTTTGTTCCTTCTAGTTGTAGGATGTTTGCGGAACAATAAACGAAAGAATATATTTAGGGCAATAAGACTAAGTTAATAATTTACACCATATTACAGTTACAGGAGAATACGTTTCACACTGCGTTTCTATTCACCAAGGCAGATAGTTAAGATATTAAGGACACTGAGGGCATCGTTTCTATCACACTGTCAGTTTGAAACGTTGAATGTGTACAGGTCCGAGGAGTGAACTACCCTCAGGAAAAGCAACAGATCAATCGATTCTAGATCTCCTCACACGCTCAGTCTCTCGGTACCCGTGAGTGGCGGGTACCGTGGACAAGTTACAAAACAAAGTCAGCATCAGTGTCATTTAAAAAAACAATTGTGCTCTTTATACGCTGTAACTACATTTAGAAGCAGACAGAGAGCCCCTTATTGAGTGATGAATGCCGACCTCACCTCCACCTGTGACCCGAGCATGTGCGCGAACTCCCGGCTGCAGCCCCAGACAACAGCCGCGGCTTGTGAAGGAGTCCAGGGCCCGCTGGCAGCTGCTGTAAACGGGCGTATCTAGCGTCAGCAACCGTCTCATCCTCCATGCTGAACGAGCAGGACGTCAGCCCTTCTAAAAAGTCACGTTTCCAACCTTAAGACACGTTGTTATTGGCGGTCCTTTAATAAGCACGCTGAAGCTGTTTCCCGCGTGTACCTGAGGAATATAGGAAGTTTCTACTTGGCCATTTCGTTCGGAGTGTTACCATGGTGCTGAGTGACTACATTCACATGTTGGGTAAGTTCAAAGCTGTCCAGTAAACTCATAAACTCCATCGCTTTGGAATCATTGTTAATGTGTGTGTGTCAGGTGTTCATTAAGGATTAGTCTTTATACCTGGTGTTAGCAACCGAGATCTGCTCCGAGAAGTCTTGTATAAACAGTGATAAATATTTCGAAGGCCCATATAATGTAATGACGTTCAGCCAGGTCAATGTGGTTACATACACACTGTGCTGCAATCCCTCTCCTGTTTTGTCTAACTGACTGATGCACTTATAGTTTGGAGGACATGCCTCTGTCAGTGTGGCTACACCAGTAGTGCTGTTTAACCAAAAAACATGAACGTTTAAGATTGAAGAGACGGGGACCAGATGGTCTGGGGTTTCTGTGATATGTCTGTTTAAGATCACCGGGATGCTTAACGGAGCAGCGTGGAGTCTGTCTCGTCTCTGATGGACAGTTGAGCCATGTAGTCTGTGGTCATTGCCTCACTCTGACTGAGCTTCAGCAAGGCAGCTTTAACTAACTCCTTGATTGGTGATTGATTGTGATGGGAGGGGATTCGTTGGGTCCCCGTTGAGTGTGTTGAAGGGAGGGGGGGTTGCTTTGGTTAGCCTTAATGCTCTGTTTATTTATGTGCAGGCTTCCAGCAATACTCCACCACAAAAGAGTCAAACTGAGTGCAAGCCATCTGTTTTTGTCTCCCTCATACCTCTGGGATATGGAAACATAAAGGGAAGATCCAGAGCTCTTTTTGTATTCAGTCTATGGTCCGGAACTAATGCAAATCTCGCAGTTGTTCACTGTGAACACTGGAGGGCAGCAAACACTCGGGATTGTACACGTGCGGGGTCAGTTGTCAGTTTCCCACTCCAGCGGTTTCAAAAGCTGCTTTAAACTTGGTCAAAACATGCTGGGAATAATATGTCCATGTGTGTGGTGATGCAGGTGGACAAAACACTTGCACATGCACTACCAAATATAGACATAAATAAAAAAGCACTGACCTACTTTCCACTGAGGACAGGTTACCATACTCTTTCGTATGCTCCTTGTTTTTTTCTCTTATGTCGAACACCTTTGTTGGTACACAGAGCAAGTGAGGCAAATCTTTTACCCTGACAAAAAAAATCTGTCAATCTGTTGTCATGAAGCCATTTTTTTTTTTTTATCTTGGGTACTGTTCAATCACAGACATGCTGACAAAAATGTTTTCTTTTAATAAAGGTAATATTGCATGTATAATGTAATAAGACACCAATGTATATATATATATATATATATATTTTTTTTATAGGGATTATTAGTGCTCCTTCTGTGAGTTTGCTGTTGGTCTCGGTCAGTGAGCATCCACAATAAAACTAGCTCACCCACTGCCCTCCTCCCACACACACTCACACACACACACAAACATATGTATATGTTACCAATGTGATGCCAATTTTTGCCATGGTGCTGCCACCCAGCATTGCATTCATTTAGCCATGACGACTGCTTTGGGTTCATGTTCTAATTCCACATTAGTGCATTCATTTAAAACTACTGTGCTTAACTGCCTCAACAGTGACCAGCTTCACCTGGAGGTGTGATCATGGCTGCTGGTGAATCATGCAATCGAACTGGGAATGGGTCATTTTTTTAAGCAGTTTTCTATTGCTTCACAAATACAAGCATCGATACAAGTGAAACCTTGACAGGATAATACTTTTACACGCCATGGAAACTAAAATAGGGTATGATAGTATGCTATGTGTTGTGTTCACTTTAATAATAACATGATCCAGCTATCCTTTAAAACCAGTTTCAAACCATCTGGTTGAAGGCCTGTACTCCAATTAGAGATCAAAAATTCAATGTTGATTTATCTTCAGCATCTGACCCAGTTTTCTAAGTCTGTGCACCGGAATCTTCAGCTAACTTATGTCTTACTGTAGTTATTTAAAGATGCATCTTATTTCGGCAACATATTGACATTTTGCCATTAACTTATGCTTGACTATCAACCACAGTCTCCCATTTCTTTGTGTGCATTTGTGGATTGGTCTTGCAGAGGCTCACGTGTATCTCTGCATTGGGTCGGTGGAGGACTGAGTTCAGCAGGGGCGGAGTGCTCTACATGCATCCAGCCATTGAATTATTCAGCCTTATGAATCATTGAGTCACAAAATTCATTTTTCGGTCCTCGCATCAGAGCTCCAGCCTCACAGCAAATCACTATTTGAACATCTGACAGAAAACAATGCTGGCACTTTTAAACTGAATCAATATTTTGTTAGCAATATTAAACATATTGTTCTATGATATTTACACATGTATTCAACATCTTTACATATGTATACTAAAATGATAACAAACAAGTCATGCTGGGATTAATAAAGTACCTGGGCTAAATCATATCCCTAATTTTAGATGATGTGGTAGTCATCATCACTTTTTTCCTTACATATTTCAGCATACAGACCTAGGGCAAAACTTATTCTGTTGGTTAATTCTTAAATATGCCAATAATTTACATACAAACATACTTATGAATAAGGCAGTAACAGGAAAGCCCCACCAGAGAGTAAAACTATCTGGAGTAAAAGTCATAATATCACAATAGTGAATGCTGATAGACCCAGCACCTTGTCCCTTCATGTCCCTTTTGACCGATCATCAATTTAAACATGTTATGAATTTGGATACTTAGATGTGGGTGATTTGTTATAGTTGAATAACTTTGCCTAAATGATATTTGTCCTTGCGTCAAATAAGGCAGGGGTTTAGATGGTCAGCACCATGTTTATCATATATCTTAATCTATAGCAGCAGTGTATATGTTCTTGTGAGCTAACAATGTTTTATGCATGGGTGGCCTTGGAGCCACTCCTCTCTGGTGCTTCTTGGGCTAGCTGAATAACAGGTTTGGACAGAAGGCTGTTGCTCCTCAAAGGCTCAAGCTCCGAAGGGCAATAGATAATTTCACAGATCATCACACCCTAGTGTAAACACACATTTGCGAACACCCACATACAGAAGATGTAACGTGCCTAAAAATACTATTAAGAACCAAATAAATGTGAAATGTGCTTGTGCTTTGTGTTTTGTTTTTTTCGGACAGTTTGCAATAAACTCCAGTTTTAGCATTTTAGCCCACCCATCGTAAATCAGTGCTGAAAATGCATACTGCTGGAACATGAGAACAAAGGACATCTACAAGGAAGCCCCCCCCAAAAACTCTGTTTAGCTCCCATCCTGCCTCAGATACTAGATTTGCAGTTCAATCATGTAGGGGTAAAAAGTTATTGTTACACGGCATGAGACTCAGTGAGGTACCAGCTGTAGAGCTTCTGGTTCTTATTTTGGAAAAGAGCGACACTTACGAAAAAGCCACGACTGTTTTAATAAAGGCAGTGTTAAGTGTGGAGGTGCTGTCCGTGGTCCTGATGTTTCCACAACACCAGGGCATTCGTTCTGGTTTTGTGGCGCTCTCCGTGGTTCTGATTTGAACATTGTCCACGGTCCTGAAATGATGAACAGGTCAGGTCTGTGGGTGATGATGGAGAATTACAATGTATGTTTTTTTGCATGCCCTTGCGTTGGGGTCGGTCACACTCTCAGTGCCGGAAGCCGTGCTTAGGTGGACACAAAGCAAAACGATCTCTTTCTGACATATCGGATGGACGTTTAAGGTCGTGCTGTTATCGATCGGCGTTCTCACAGGCGAGCTAACTCTCCTGACTCGAGCTCTCGGAGGCGTGAACGGATTCTCCCGGTCACCCTTAAAGCCGTACTGAGCGTGTACGATCATTTCCCATTCATAGAGGCGGCTATTTCTGGAGTCAGTCAATTAGGTCACACAATAGATTAAGAAAATGTCCCGCATATCGATTCTTCTTCGCGGTCTAACGTAACGCCCGCACCGCAACTCACGACGCACTTTGCCATACTCCTCACAGTCTGATCAATCAGTCGTTCTAATAACCATCGCAATCCGATTGGAACTACGCCATTTCATGTTCTAGCGTCCGATATTTGTTCGCAGATGACAACTCTCGTAGATGGGCGAGACGACGTGAATGCAGGAACAATACAAAAATAATCTCTCTGTTCTCTCTGCCTTTGTTCCCTGAGTGTCATGTCACTGAACATGTGTGTTGTGCCTGTGATTTAGCGCAAAGCATATACATTGACGTAGAGGACAGGAGGGGAGAAGAGCGGAAAGGAGAGGAGGGAGAAGATCCTCGAGTCCTTTTTGGTGAAGGAGGGAGAGAGAGCTCTCTTCGTCCATTAATTTTCAAATGTCTGTTGCTAAGAATAGCCCCCCCCCCCCCCCCCCCCCCCCCCCCACGCACACTCAGGAGCGTACATTTTGCCCCCACCTTCCCTAAACACACGCACACTCAGGAGCGTACATTTTGGCGTGCGTCAAGCACGCCCCTGTGTGCGCGCAGTCATTGTCAGCTTGGGTTGCAGCTGTATCTTTGCATGTTACACACACACAGGCGCGCGCACACACATACCTGGCTATAATAAGCATACGCAATAATTCTATGAAATTCCCGTAGACACGAGTGGAAACGAAAAACACAGTCACAGAGTTGCCAATGGCACCGCGTTCCATACGCCTAATATGAAATCGATTAGTATTTGGACGGCTCCAGGGGCTCCGGTCAAAATGGGAAGGGCTGTGGCCCGAAGTGGCCTCAAATAAACAGGCGAGAGACGGTGCCTCCATCCGTCACCTACGTCTGGAAGTTGGACGCGCTGCGTGCGTCACGCGCTGCAGCCGCAGAACCCAGCGAGCTCCCATCATAGTTCACACGGGCTGAAAGGTGCGCGGTGTCATTTTGGAGACAAGGCACGTCCTCAGTTCCACAGAAAGCCCCTGGTCACGTCTCTTTTCATTTTATTTTTTGTCACCGTCCATTCACCGATTCGTCCGTCCTTCCATCTGTCCCTCCCCTCCTCCTCCTCCATCTCCCTTGGGGACGCTGAGGAAGAGAGAGGAGGCCGTAAGGAACGCACTTCCCTGTTCGCATGAGAGAGAGAGAGAGAGAGAGAGCGAGAGAGATAGAGTGAGAGTGAGAGAGAGGGGAGAAAGGACGCGCAGCCAGGACATTCAGGGTTTCTCATTGCGGAGGAAAGGTGGACTTCTCCGGGGCGGGGATGGTGAGGGACTCTTCACGGCTCTGATGCACCTCGACCAAGCGAACCACGATCATGAGAGGCTGTAAGGCGGCGGCAAAGCGGCCGTCCTACCCTTGCCTTTGACGTCCGTGTGGCTCAGCTTCTGGATGGGCGCGCAGGTGACGGGCAGAAGATGATGATGATGGTCGCCACACGGGAGGATGCAACCGTCTGAGACAATTATTTCATCCACGGCGCGAGACGCCCATGACGGCGACATTTCAGAGGAAAACGGTATTTTTCCTTCTCCTATCTACCCGAGGTTGTGCAATCTGAAATACACACTATTACTTGTTATTAACAAATGCAACAATTTCGCTGCTCTCCCGGCTTGTCACGGCGCGCTGGTGACACGATCGTGCGGACCGAGAGCCACATAATTGCAACATAATGTACCAAACATTGCGGATATTTCGAAATAAATAAATAAATAGATATCACCCCCCCAACCCCCCTACCATTTTCGATGCCTTTTAAAGTATTGGGAACGCGAGTGTTTCAACAATGCCAACCTGAACGTCACTGACCGCCATCTAAAGGCTGGTAATTATAATCCGAATCTTTTTTTTTTTTTTAATGAACAATCTCATTTATTGAGGCCCGTGTGCTATTTGGATTGTCATTAACACGCCATCATGGCAGTGAAGACATAAATGGTTCGGAGAGGTGGTGGAGAAGAAGAAGAAGGAGGAGGAGGAGGAGACTTGAGGTGCGCTCTGATGTTGGCATGAACCATGGAGAACATGAAACATTCATGTTGACTCGCCGCGGCGTCCCAGTGATTTCATGTTGCGGGCGAAGCCTTCTGTACGCGGACTGAGACCGAGAGACACCCCGCAGCCAGCCCACCGAGCGCGCGCTCCACATCCTCACCCCCACAGCTGCTGCTGGCACGGAGGGAGACGGTGCATGGGCGTCCTCGTCTGCTGAAAACCAAGCGCCGCAGAGCCGCTCGCCTGGCACAGGTGTTCACCGTACGCTTCCCCAGGACAACCCGTTGTGCACATGAGACGTCCTGATCCAGATGGGATGTAATGTTGTGTGGCTGCACAGCTGAGCATTGGTCTCCTTCGGCGCTGCTTCGTGAAGATTGGCTTTTGGTGTCCAGAGAATGGCGCGGTTCGAAAACGAGGTGCCGTCCAGGTATGGCGGAGGGCCCGGCGCAGGGGGCCCCGGCGGCCGCGGCGGCAGCAGGCAGGGAGGCCCCCACGGACACGGCCATGGACACGGACACGGTCACGGTCACGGCCACGGTCCACCCGGTGGGCCCGGGACCCAGAGAATGTACAAGCAGTCCATGGCGCAGAGGGCCCGGACCATGGCCCTCTATAATCCCATCCCCGTGCGCCAGAACTGCTTCACTGTCAACCGCTCGCTGTTCATTTTCAGTGAGGATAACTTCGTGAGAAAATACGCCAAAAAGATCACCGAATGGCCATATCCTTTTTGTTACCGCAGGCTGAAAGTGCAGACAGGTGTCTGCCTCGATGGGGTTCGTATTTATCTTGTAATTCCATGAGTGGACGAAGGTGTGAGGTTCATCAATGCAACCCCCGTGTTGGGGGTAGGGGTGCATGAAAGTTTATTTATAGTTAATTAAGAGGAAGGGGACATGAACCAGGGCCCCTTTAATGTGGCTGTGGATCACCTTGATTTCCATCTGTTGGTAATTTCATGTCACAGGCCTGTGGGAGTTGCGTGATATACGTTCCCTTTGTGTGTGTGCGGGTGTGCGTTTGTGGTGGTTTGGGGGTGTCTAGGGGGCGCTGCTGGTTGCTGATGTCAGCATGTACAGTAGAGGCTAGAGGCTCAGCCCGGGCATAGAGGCACAGGAGGGGGAAAGAGAGAAAGAAGGGGGGGGGCGGAGGGGTTGGAGGAGAGAGATGGAAATAAGCAGCTATAATTTGTGCAGTGTGTGTATCTTTTTAGTAATGCACACACAAGCTGGATATCAGCATCATGCAGGTGTCTTTCTAGACAAAGTTTGTGTATGTGTGTGTGAGATAGAGAGCAGCTTTGTAAGTGTGAGTATAGTAGCTTATTAACTTGTGCACTGACACAGTGTGTCCATGTGTGCACACTATACAAGCACTGTCCATTTAAAATGGTTTTGTGTGTAAATGCCAGCATCATTTTGGGGGGCAAATTTGTCAAAAATGTTCATGATAATGTTCAATTTCAGTTATGTTTTTATAATTGTTCTGGAAAAATATTCCCTCTGGATGTTAACGACCAGAAAGGAAATAGGAGTAATGGTTTTATTGATCCATTCTGATGCTTGCGCTGTGACATAACTACACACACTAATTGGGTGGCTTAAACTGCCTTTGAATGATTTCACCATACTGAATGTCAGATGCGTGTGAGTGTGACCTTATGCTATATATTCATAGCCTGGATAACATTTCCAAAATGTTCTGTACCTACTGAGTACTTTAAATACTTAAAGTGGCTCCACCTGGACCTGGTTAATCCACCTATATATCCATATTTTTGTTTTAAAATTATTATATTTTTGACGGATACAGGAGTGCATTCAACTTTCGAGTGGGACACATTCATACCCTGCTGCATTCGAGCTTCTTTTATAACTACAGGGTGCATGTGCAATATGCCATTTGACATAAGTAGAGATTATGTTCTCATTGTCCTGCTTGGATAATATATCATGTTGCATGGTGGGCGGAAGTTGAAATTAACAGGGTTAGAAAAGAAATCTGTCCTTATGACCTTTGACCCTAAAGGCCAATTTGACCTTATCAAATTCATATCAGGTATCTCAGAGTGAGTTACCGTAAACCCTGAAAATTTGCAAATGCATTTTTCGGTCACAGGTTTCTGTGTTAATATTTCAGTTCATAATGTGAACCTCTGCAGGACATTCATTTTAGCACAGGCATGCATATAAACCCACAAACACACACACACGCCTTATGGTGTTGCATGCGTCATCAGCGCACACTCAAGTGTGTTTTCCCCTGCTGTTGTAAATGGAGAAGTCAATATAGGTTCTAGCTATCTATAGTAAGAAAGGGCTCGAAATGAAAGACAACACAAGTATGTTTTTTTATATATATATAAATAAATATTAATATAAATCTAGGGATGTGGAGGCTGTTCAGCTCGAGAAGTTATTTAGAATATTCCCTCAAAACATTTTAACGATGTATAATCTCAGCAGTGCATCTTGATACATACACGTTTGTTTGTGTTTATGTGCTTGATTGAAATGGGACTGACCCTTTCCCTACGGTTGCTGAAAAAAAAAAAGCCTCGTATGGTGTATGTGGTACCTCCTTAAATTGCCAAGGGTTGCACTCTATTCTGAGCCAGTAGCATATGTTTTCTCTTCCCCACACATTTATGGTGCCTGACATCAGGCCATCAGGTCCAGTGTCCGATGCATCGTGGGTACACGTAGAGAGATGCAGACCGAGAAACCGAGCGGGGCCGGGGTGTTTTTGGGTGGATGTGGAGAGTAAGTGATCTACTTTCACTGCAGAATCTAAATTATTTATTGGCCTTTCTCCAACTCGCAACTGTCAGCTGAAAACTACGCGGACTTAGCGTCAGATTTGTGCGTTTGTGTGCTTTGCTTTATTTCTTTGTTGGCTCACCGTTTACAGAAGAAAAAAATACTGTATATAATTTTTTTTGATATATAACCGCTTTCCTTTCACAATTGAGCGTGTTTCTGGGTGTTGCTATGCTCACTGGGATACAGATATCTACTCCTAAATATATGAGAAATAACGGTAAAAAAAAAAAAGAGAGAGAGAGACAGAGAGGGAGAGGGGTAAAAGGCTGTCTCTGTCTGTCCAGTGTCTAATGTGCAGCTAAAGTAGAGACAGAGCAGAGATATGGACGGTAGAGAAGCAGAAATAGAGGGAGGAGGGGATAGTCTGTAAGACCGAGGCATTATAGAGTGGGACAGACTAATGAGAAACAATGGAGAGGGAGAGAGAGAGAGAGAGAATCAAACTGCCTGTCTGCATATAAATCATTTAACACACAGCAGTAGGGAGACAAACGCTACACTGCAGCCACGACACACACACACACACACACCTGTTTCTGTCACTTTAACATACATTGCATCGACAGCATATTTATTTTTTAGTAACCCATGACAAGCCTAATCCCACAACAAAATCCACAACGCTGCCTGACTATAGATTATTTATCCTGTAGGCACCATTACGTCCCAGATAAACATATTTATTTATTACTCTGTCCTTTATTATGTCCCTCACTTTCTCGCTCACTCTGTGACTGATAGGAAGTGAAGTTTTGTCGTCTCCTCTCATGTGCCACTCAAACCAAGTCCATCACTGCATCTTGTCCTGCCCCTGATTGGACGCATCACTTGGTTGTTATGCACATTTTTGATCATTTTTGTGATACTTTGCTGAATATTTTGTCATCAGTTTAGTTTGCTCATAAGCGTGGCAAATGTGAATGTGTGCATATGAATTATGGTTCAAGTTCTGTGTGTAAGTTTGCGTGTAAATGTGTGTGTGTGTGTGTGTGTGTGTGTGTGTGTTTGTGTGTGTGTCTGTACCCTCTGGGCTCAATCTGCCTACCTCATACCTTTGACTGTCTGATAATAAATGTGTGAATTGATCCGTATCCTAAGTCCCTACGGGCAAACGGGGTTTGCGTGAGCATGCGCGCATACATAAACACACACAAATGCACACACTTACACTTGTAGGCATACACGCACACACTCACACACACAAACACAGTAAACACTTGTTATTGAACCTAAGAAAACCTAATCTAGTTAGATTGTTTTTCCTCTATTACTCTTGGGGGAAAAAAAACGAATAATGTGCAGTTTCCATCTTTATTGTTTTCTTTAACAAAAGTGACTTGACATTCAATTCTTTAGAATAAAGAGTCATATAAGAACATTACTTTTTTAAAACTGAAATCAGCTTTCCGTTTAAACAACATTATTTTTATTATTAATCTTTGGTAAATTGATTATCACCATCCAAGCGTTGTTTTACTTTTGCGGTGTGTTTTCGTTTTGTGTCTTGGGATTGTGGGATTATATATGTGTCCAACCACCGTTCGTACTACGTATGTCTAGGAGCATTAAGGTTATTCAAGGTGATAAGGAATCTGCAAGTCACTTTCTCGTATTTGTATTTTTTTCTTTGTCTCTCTTGATTACACAATGTGTGATGTAATTTTAAGTGTGTAAATGCTTGTTTTAGCGCATTTCATACGTCGCAATAATTACACAGAGAAAGAAGGCAGGTAAAAGAGCCTATACATAAGGGAAGCGTGTTTTAATTGTAGTCTTTTATGAAGAAGAAAATCTATCAAACGGCTCAAATCGTGTCCAACGAAAGAATGTAAATGAATAGCGACAGCAAATGCAACTCAGTGACAGTGAAGAATAGGTCACCAAGAACTGCGCCGTTCACTTGTAAATTGAGCCTTTAAAATCTGATAAATGCTTTGTGATAGCTGTTTTTTTGATATACTACCCTTGTAACATGCGTGGCTATTGAGCAACGGAAGCACAATCAATACGGAGACATGCTGCTGCGTAGCAACTAGCACATAAATCACGGTAGAAATACTGCCACTATAGCCACTGTCAAAATATGCTGAGCGCACAGTCAGACCTTGTGTGCGCAGATGTTTTTCTCTCCATCGATGCAGTTCAGTGCGGTGGGTTTGTTACATGGTTCTGGACAACTTCGTTGCTCGCTCCATTCTTATTTATTTAAGACATGACACAGTAATTGTTGTCCGAATTGACAAGGAAAAGTGCACATTTAACTTGACCTTTAAGAGATGAGTATAAAGGTTCAGTGTGCAGGACACCTTGCATTGCCAAAAATAATTCAAAGTGAAACACTTTGTGGAAAACTTTTTAAACAATGTTGCCTGGTCCAATCCCCTTCATCTCGAATGGGCCAGCAATATTTACGTCCATTTAAATTGGAATAGTTGAATGAATCACTTTGCCGGCCATAGCTTTACTGTGCGTCTGTTCATCCGTGTTTATCGTACGCACAATGGATTGAAGATCTTTTTCATTGTGCGTTTCTCTCCCTCAGCATATTTCTCATTCTTTCTCATCTCTTTCTCTTGGTTGTGTGTTCTGGCTGTGTTGAATTATTCAGTTTCAGTTGCAGGCCAGTTCGGACGTGCGTGTGAGATGTGTGTCTTCGAGAGTGCATGTAGCTGTGAGTGTGTGCGCTTTCTTTTTTTTTGGGGGGGGGGGGGGGGGGGGGGGGGGTGTGCAATGACGTGTGGTATGGCTATTTTTGGCAATTGGATACGTGAAGAGAGAGAGACAAATAGAGAGAGAGTCTGTGATGGATTGATTTTTTTGTTGTGCTTGTGTTCTTTAGACACGTGATGCAGCTGTTACTAGACAAACTCTGCTGGAAACCTGCACTTTTTTTGGCGCATACACAGACACACGCGCAGACACACACAAACATCAGCAAATACTGTCAGGTATAATGAACTCAGGTCTCTACCAACACACCTGCACCTACCTGAACTATAGCTAACATATGTTACACTGTTAAACTGCACACACATTGACACACACACACACACACGCACACATGCACACACGCGTACTGACACCACAGTCAGCATCTTACACAACGTGACAACTTGGCTGTGTGTGGGCGAGGGGCAGGAGACGGTGGCAGGGGTGTGCGACAGAGACACAACATATGCCATATGGATTAAGGAGAGGGCGACCGTAATACCTGCACACACACACACACCCCCACTGACTTAATCAGAACGAGCAGGTTAATCAGGCCTTCAGTGCTTTTATTTGGCCAGGCAGCCAAGCATGCCTTACATGGTGCTAAAGTGTTACAAAGTGTATGCAACAATAAATCAAAACATCTCTTTTGCAGCAACAGCACCACACCCTTCACCGCAAAATACAACAATGCAGCATTGACATATAGAAAATGACTTTTGTCTCTGTGTCACAGCATAACGCACACTTGTATACCTACCCTTGTTTTTTTTGTTTTTTTTATTAAACTCCATACGCCTTAAACGGCGTCTTTATGCTGGATCGACTGCATGGGACAAAATTTCGCCTCAGGCATCAATAAAGTGTTTCCGATTCTTCATTCAGAGGAAACCTTCAAACTAATTTCATTTGACTGCTCACCTGTGGAAAGGTACGATCGTCCTCTCTCACTGACGTGGATGCACGATGCAATTTCCAGTCCTGAACAAGCAGGGCACAGCTGTAGAGGGAGCGATAGAACATGGAGAGGATTTAGGGGAAATATATATATATTTTTTTTCTCTCCTACTAAATAATGGAATTCAAGTGAAAGTACAGTCATAAGGCCCATGTGTGCAACGCCCTTGACCGTGCCTCTAAATCTTTTATGGCGGCTGATTATCAAAATAATTCGAAAGATTCCACCCCACAGCGCTTAATCCCATTCGTTTTACCCAATCAGTGCTCCTGAGGGAAAAGTGAGAAGAAGATGAAGTAAGCATTTGAGTGGTTCTGCTGTGTTGCATGATGTAACAGGACAGAGGGAGCGAGAGGTTAGGAGGGGTGACAAATAAATAAACTGACGGAGAAAAGAGGGGGATGCTTAGATATGACTTAGGCTTCTTTTCCGTCTGAATATTCTGTTTATATTTAACTTTTTAATAATAAAAAAAACAAAAAAAAAACACGTTGCAGATGTTTTCAAAAGAAATCAGATTTATTTTGTGTTTTAAGGGCAAATCTGAGGGAGAAAAAAAAGAATAATTTGACAATACCTAAGGCACGTCTAATATTATGGATCCACTTTTTTTCAGCCAACATATTCCAAAGTCAATGTATCACGAACATTTTTTGTGTATTTAGTTGGGTGCCATGCTGAGAAAGGCCTGTGCCATCATGCCCTGGTAATATTAATAGGAAGACTGGCACCTTCCCAAAGAATGCAAGCTGCTCTGGACTCCATTGGCCCACACACGTGCAGTGTAGTGGTTCAGTGTTGGCGTGTCCAAGCATATATGAGCATGCACTGATCAAGCACAGCATGCATGAGTGACGAGGGGAAGGACTGGGGTGTGTGTTCAGTATTTGTGCGGAAGCAGTTTTCATACCTGTGTGTGTGGGTGCGTTTTTATAGTATAACAAGATATTGAAAAATATTCGAATTGTTTCAGTTGTGTCAATGTATATGGGAGCAGGTGAGGGCTGCAGTGGCACACATGCATACTGTATGTGACAGTATGATGTATGGCCTCCCACCCACTCCCCTATCCTCCTTTTATTCCCCCCCCCCTTCGCGGTGTGTGCGTGTGTATTCTGCCGCTAACCTACTTTTGACGGAGCATATATATATATATACACCGGAGAGGGGAAGAAAATACTGCAATACTTTCGCACTGTTCTGTCATTCTCTCGGTTTATCCCTCATTCAGCACTCCTGCGCTCTCCGTCCTCCCTCCCCTCTCTTTCTTATTCCTCACCACTCACTCCTTTCAATCATTCTGTGCCCACAGGACAAGTTATTTCCTCTTTTTTATATATCTCTATTTATCTCCTTCCTACTCTCCTTACTCTTTTATTTAGTCTCGTCTATTACCTTACTATGCAGCCTTATTTGTTTTCATCCCTCCTATGTTTTTTTTTCTTTCCTTTGGCTGTACGTGTCTTCGTGCATCTGCTGATGCGGCATATCTCGTTCCTTCGCCCTCGCGTTGGATATTGAATGGAGATGGCATGACAAAGACTGGAATGATGGATGGATGTGCTCAGTGGGACAGGCGGACTGCGGAGAGACGGGGGGAGAAACACGAAGGCTGAGAGGAAGAAAGATGTGGAAAAGAAATGAGGGAGAGAGATAGAGACCGATAGAGTGATATAGGTGGGTGTGGGGATTTAAAGGTGGAGTACAGTACCGTATGTACGGCAGGAAGAGAGGCTTAATAGGTCAGGGAGAGAGAGAGAGAGAGCGAGAGAGAGAATGATATCAGTGAGAAACAGGCAGGCAGCTTTACTGTGGAGGAGTGTATATATATACTGTGTGTATATATACTGTATATATATATATATATTCATATATTTATAAGTGTATATATATTATATATATATGCAAGCAGGGATGGACAAGGTTATGAAAAGGTCAGCGTGAAAGTGTGTGTTTTGCGTCATTTGGCTCCAGTGGTGTACTTTAAGGGCCTCACTTCCCATTTCTTGGCGAGACCTCTCCTTCACGACCTACTGCCGTCCCCAGTACAATGTATGCACACACACAAACACGAACACACACACACACACAAACACACACACCCACCCAGATAATAAAAAGCGAGCATATGCGCAGCTCTGGGCGGCGAGACAAACACAGTGGAAGCAAAAGAGAGAGAGAGAGAACAAGCAAAAGATGAAGGGGGCGAGAGATGATTAAAGTGCAACGCATTCTCATTTCTCTCTCTTCCTGTCTCTCGCACACACTAAAGATTTTTGCTTTTTTTTATTTTTTTTTAAATCTCTGTCATGTTGCTATATTCATTGAGGAAGGAAGAAGAGGAGATTCATTATTGAAAGGTTTAGGGCCCAGTGTGAGTGATATGCTGAATTTTGTATGTGTGTGTGCGCACGCACAGGGGCCTTCTTTTCTTCATAATTCCCACACCTATAAATACATGTGTCAGCATGTCCTATGGATCAAGAGGATTTTGGTGTGGGCACAAACCATTTGAAGTATTGTGCAGCCAACGCTGAAATCATGCCCAAACTGGGGTCCAATCCAGACTTTCTATATTAGGACTTCAAAAATAGAATCTCATCTTTCCCTCTTTCCCCAGCCATCTCCTCCCTCTCTTTCTATGGAGGTAAACGTTATATGATAATTAAAACACACGCGCTTGGCAGTTTCTCTTACTGGATACAGCTTACTGATATATTTAGCTCAACCCGGTCCCCAGGGCCAAAAATGACATCAGCTCATCCTTTTGTGTTCAGTTATAACAAATCCAGTAGGACTTAAGGCTCCAACGGTTTAATTGGTATGTGTTGTAGTGAAGGAGGCCTATTTCAACAACCTACCCTTGGTGACTGTTTATTCTATTAGACACATATATTTTTATTCATCAAATGGTGTTTCCACCTCTCCTCGTCTCTCTCTCTCTACCTTTCTCAATCTCTGTCTCTTCCCCCGCTTAAGTCTGTGACCCTCTGACCTCTCGGAGGCACAACACACACGTACACACACGCACATACATATATACTCACATTTATGCACACACACACACATACAGCTGGGGGTCAGGGAGGCTAATTGAGAGGAGCAAAGAGGTGCCCTGAGTTTTCCAGTAACACAACCTCTCTCACGC
Source organism: Colistium nudipinnis (assembly GCA_016785305.1). Classification (NCBI taxonomy): domain Eukaryota; kingdom Metazoa; phylum Chordata; class Actinopteri; order Pleuronectiformes; family Rhombosoleidae; genus Colistium; species Colistium nudipinnis. The sequence goes on from JAFBJU010002402.1 coordinate 210,139, forward strand.
ACACAGTGGGCAAAATGGCTACACACGCACATACACATAGATATGTACATGTTACAGGTGTAATGTTGACATAAATAGCTCCTTTTCCCTTCCTCAGCATTGTCAAGAGATCGGTTGCTCCCAAAGGAGAAACGCAAGTAGGAAAACAACGAAGAAGAGGAGGAGGAGTAGAACAGGAAAGATGGCTATTGATACTGATACACTGTCAATATTCAATATACTACTTTAAACTTCATATTTCTTCCCATATCCTCTCTCTCTCTTACTCTGGCATCAGTCCCTTTGTAACACCTGACTTTCATATAGCCTATGTCTGTTTTGTGTGTGTATGTTGTGTGTGTTTACTTGTTTTGTTTGTCTGTGTGGGTGGTGTGTTACCAGAACACTCACTTAGCAGTACATGTTTAACTGACTCATAACGTTGGCTTGTGTGTGTGTGTGTGTGTGTGTGTGTGAGAGGGTGTTTGTGTGTGTGTTAACAGACGGCATTCTCACTTGCTTTGAGCGGCTGTCTGTCTGACTCTCTCACACTGAGTGTTTTCAAATAGAAAACATTTCTCCTTTGACATGAGGGTGGGGATATCTACTTTATTTTTTTTCTAATCACTTAATTCGGTATGAATTGTTGTTGAGTTTGACCACTTAGATAGCTACATAGGTAAATGGATTATAAGGGAAATAGTCTGATCATCAATTTTATGTACAAAAAAAGCACTTATCGTGTATTTATTATTAACTGTTTAAATTGATGTGTGGAGAAGTGTTTGTTCCTTGACTGACCTTCCTTACTCCATTTGAGTGGATGATTCTTGCCACCATCATTGCCAACTGCATCGTCCTGGCTCTGGAACAACATTTACCCGATGGAGACAAGACTCCATTGTCTGAACGCCTGGTAAGTAAAAAGACACAATATTGTATGAGAGTCCTTCGTCAACATGACGTATATGTCCACGTCCTGCGTGAAGGGTCACAATGAAGTCTTTAATTGAAATGTTCCCTCATTTTATTTGTGTAGCATAGCTCCACGCTACCTAGGGGTTCCTCCCAGCGCACTGATACTCGGAGACGGCCTGTTGCTCACTCAAACGTAACTTTATTAAATCAATGACACAAATCTTGACAAAAATCACATCACTCCAAATAGTATCTGTCCAACTCAGTTCAGTGTCCCTCCAGCCATTTTGAAGGCCAATCAGCCAAAGCGTTTCAGGTGTGCTGGCTTCTCCGAGGGGCCCATCAGCTGATTACCTTCAGCTGTGTCTATTGACACACCTGGGACTGCTCTCCCACTCAGTCCCCGCCCCTTTCCCCCTGCAGCCTTTTTCGTAGTTGGCATATTTAAATGAAAAAGCCTCTTTCAATGTCTGTTTTACTTTATTTCTATGTTCCCTTTATTTATTTGTTGGTAATTTTCTTTTTGCTCGCTCCTCCTCCTCTCAGGACGACACAGAGCCATACTTCATCGGGATCTTCTGTTTCGAGTCTGGAATAAAGATCCTGGCTCTTGGTTTTGCCATCCACAAGAACTCCTACCTGAGGAATGGATGGAACGTCATGGACTTTGTGGTGGTGCTCACGGGGTGAGTGAAAAGCACACTGTCGTGAGTCACGACGCTCAACGCACATGCACAGCGTGTGGGCCTGCATTCACACTCGCAAAGATGCTCACACAGATAAAATCCCATGTGGTTTCAAACAGACACACGAAAGGTAGTGTGTGTGTGTGTGTGTGTGTGTGTGTTTTCTCCCTGCTCCTTTGCCCTAATGAATGGCCCCATTCTGGGTGAGGCAGCAGTGGGATCACAGAGCAGAACTGCAGGCAGCCAGCAACCTGGGGAGTGAACAAATGTCACCACAATATACTCAGAGAGACAGGTGGAGGAGGCGCGGAGGGAAGAGACACGCGACGGAGGTTAAGAAGAGAGGATGTAAGAAAGAAAATCACTGGGGAAAGAAAAGTCACGATTGATTTAAAAAATATATATATAATAATAATAATAATAATAATGGCTCGAGGGTTATCCGAATCTGGTGGTATGTTCAGACATACCCCAGAAAAAAAAAAAAAAGACAGAAAAAGGCAAATGACCACAATCGGAAGTGGGGACCATGCAGTTTTAAAACAAACAAGCCAGAGCGGTACAATAATGTGACAGAAAGGGCGTTAACAAGGGTGATATCAGACACATTATAGGCTTAGTGAGATGGAGTAATAGAATTGCCATTTCTGATTAGATTGTGGCTCAGAAAAAATAACCAGAGTAAATGTTTGTTAGTATGGAGGGGGGGGGGCGTGAAAATGTTTCCCGTTTTTTATATTGCAGTGTTGCAGAAATGGTGCATTGCTTTATCAATATCAGGCGCTCTGGTAGACCCAGCGTGCGCCCATCTGTCGACTCAACCGTCCATATGACTGCGCACAATGTCGTTGTGTCGCTGAAGCCACAGGGAAGCTTACTTTCGCTTGTGCATAAACCATATAGGCTGTTTGATGGTATGTCATTGTCACATGCTGCTTTGTGCGTACGATGTGCGTTGACAGATGAATGGGATTGCGTGAGCGATGGGTCCGTGAAATGAGAGGGGGGGGGAAAAAAAAAAAACAGGGTTTAATGTCCATGAAGGTCTCGCTGTTGACGGACGAGTGCCATCGCATAAGTGCGGCACGACACTGATTTGTAACATCACTACTTCGTCATTTAATGTGTTTCATATTGTGGCTCAAAAAAGTGTGTGTGTGTGTGTGCGTGTACGCATCTGGTGATCGGAAGAGCTTACATAAACCTTGTGCATCTTTGCTGACAAAGCAGCAGAGAAACTAGCAATTGTCCTTCTCGAACCCCCCCCCCCCCCCCCCCCCCCCCCCTCCCCGTTTTTGTCATAAACACACACACACACACACACACACAGAGGAAGGAGAAGAAGAGCTGAAGAAAGCCAGGCAGTCCTTAAAACTTCCAGTCAACGCCTGTTCTCCCATAATCCCTCCTCCCCGTCGTCTTTAATAGGAAATCTTTATATTTGGACGTGTATGTCTCAGAGCAAGCATGACACAGCAGTTAAATGGTCCCAACTAGACACAAGAATCGGAGATGCTGCTGTGTTATTTAGGCAAAACGCACACACATCACATCTCTAATAACAACCTCCTATAAACATAGTATAACTGCAATCTACTCCCTGTGTTATATTTGGAAAAGACAAATCAAAGGTCTGGATTCAGGACAGGGGCGACCTCCATTAGATTTGTGGGTAATTGAACTCTCAATCTTTCTCTCTTCCCCTTGGTGTATCACTTTTTTGTGGATTTGGATAACAAAGCATAATACCATGACTGAAAATTAAGATTTTGGGAAAGCTTCATCCAGGAAAAAGAAACGAGGGAGGGGATTCAAGGGAAATGACATAACTAAGCAAGACGGAGAATAATTTAGAAAGTTTATATATTAACGTTTATTCAGATCATTACTCTGATCTTATTTGTCAAAGACAAATTCCCCAATCTTCTCCTTTAACATTTACTGAATTCTGTTCGGTTGAGTTCTTAATTCCCCATGAAATAGCTCTGAAGGTTCAGGTTCGTACAATATAATAGTAAAACATAGGACACACGTGCGCGTGCGCGCACACACACACACACACACACACACACAGTCTTTGTGGAGCTCTCTGTGAATGGTGGTTGTGTTTTTTTTGCAGTAAAGCTCTTTGAAGATGAAAGGCTACTTGGCCTTTCTACCCACCTCTGGCCGAAGCACCTTTGATAACACACTGACCAGTGCGCACGCACACACACGCACACACATTTCCACTTCAAACATTCCTTTCCATTTCCTACTCACCCCTAGTGCACTTGCTGGCCCTCTCTTCAAACACAATACAAAGACAAACACACAAATGGCACTTAACATGGCCAAAAATAGCCTCCACCCATGTGTTGGTGTCCAAATTGTGTGTTTTTGTTGACCTATTTGCTGGGGTAAATATCCCGGGTGACTTGGCTCTCGGAATAAGCTGGTTGTTTTTTTTTTTATGCTCCGTATTGATTAAAAGTCCAATTACCCTTAGTTTATAGACGTACTTGCTTTGCATCCTCCCCTCTGTGCCTCCTTCTTGTGCACTTGTTCGTGTGATTTTAGATGCATCTCGTGATGTGCGTGAAGGAAGTGAGGAAGGTCAACTCAAATTTCAACAAATGATGCTGATTTTTGAAAAAAATGTGTGTGTGTGAAATCAGTGAAATGATGTCTCACACTAATAATAACTGAGATTGATGTTAATATGAGCGATTATTTAAGATTGCCAAAAAAAGTGAAATAGGCAAAATGCAATTGTGGGGGGCGGACTTAGAGTAGAGGCAAGAAGAGCTGAGGCTTTTGGAATGAAAATGAAGCCGGCCGGTCAGTGATGTGAAGAAAGATAATTAGCCACGTTTAGCTGAAGTCAGCACGAAGGCAGACGGAGAGAGAGCGGACAGAAAAGATTATGTTTGTATAATGTGTTGGATTCCCGAGAGAAGGGGTCAGCGGGGAGATTGTGTAATAGCAATACTGCTTAATGTGATTCCCCTTAATCATTTGTGTTCCTCAGGATAAAGTGCAGGTTGTATATTTGTGTGTTCGCCTGTGTGTGTGTGTGTGTGTGTGTTTGGTCTAAGTATGCAAGACTCACTGTAGACGGCATCTTTGTCCCAAGGATAAATTGCTTTCCATGGGTTATACCGGATGACCTACTTTCCAGTGTGCATACAAAAGAAAATTGTTCCCCCTCGATATATTCGCTCTCCGTCCGGAACCTGTGCGCTGTGCAGGTATGTCTCATCTGCGTCGGCTTTGGCACTTGTGCGCGTGTGCGCGTGATTGTTTGTCTGTCCGAGTTGTGATACATTTAACATCAAAGAGAGAAGAACGGAGAATAAAAGCAATCAATCAGGCTCCTCCCTTGGCTGTGTTGCCAAGGTGATGCAGAGATTCTATCAATGAGCCAAGGTCCCTGTTGCCATGGAAACACTTATGAATGAGAAAAGGGCCCAGTCACCGTGGAGACCGGTGTGAATGAGGAACTGCCTCATGGAACACCTTTTTGTGACAACATAAACTGTTACTAAATTCAACATTACCACCGTCATATTTTTCATCTATGTTTAGTTTACTCAAATGTGTGTGTGTGTGTGTGTGTGAGACATAGAGTGTGCCCGTCTGTGTTTCTTCATGTGAGACGCTCTTCACTATCCATATATGGATCCTTGTAAATTCGCCTCCACTAGGACTCTATACAATAGATGACCTGTCCCGTCTATTTACACGTTCTTCATTTTGCTAGTTCATTTGTTTTTATTTCAGTGTTCCTATGTTTAGTCATTGCATGTATTTCCCCTGGTGCACAACACACTGTAAAAAAAAACAAACAAAAAAACATCGTCTTGTCCTACATCGCCTTCCCCTCTCCCTTTCGTGCCATCCTCAATTGCATCAGTGCATTTTTCTTCTGGGCTAATGTGTTCTTAAGCAAAGCACTAAATCCTCACCTGCTTTGTGTAGCTGAGGCCGCACTCTAACCTCCCGATGAAGGACGGCTCCCAACCATCCTGACTGCTATTGAGAGTCATTTGTCTAAGTGCAACAGTCTCTCTCAGTGAAAACATGGGACCTGTTAATACATGCATACGTGTAGTTCTAGCGTGAATAAACACAGCGCTCACTCTAAGCTGCGAGTCAGAGTATTACACAAATCACTATTGAATTCATGATATTGACAAAAGGAGATAATTGCTGAGGAAAACGAGGGATTATATATATTTCCACCTTTGCCTTCCCGAAATCTTTATTGTATTAGTGCAAATTCACACTGTGCAAGTGTCGTCTCCGGTTTCAGAGCGATGCGGCCCATATTGTGTGAATACCGCTGCACTTGCATCCATCTCAGCACCCATGGGCATGGTGGTAACATTGTTGTGGACACATTTTTGGCCTCGAGGTAGTGGAAAAACAATTACGTGGTTGACCAAGAAAATCTCGCGCTGGTGCGAGTGGTGCAGCGTTTCACTTGTTCTTTTTCGAGGGACTAATATGCACTCGCAGAGACGGGTGTGAGTGGCGACCGGAGATGGCGCTCTCGTTGGTTTATTGCGTGCCACCCACAAAACACAGCCGAGAGTAATTAAGACTCTTTTGGCCCCAAGGAGTTGGACGTGCCCTACATACAGTCGCTCCTTGTGCTTTAAAAACCCTGCACTTCTGTTTCATTTTTTTTTTTTTTTTTTTTTATAGATTTAAAAGATCTCGGATGCTTTCATTCTCAAATATATGTTGGCATTTCTCGTCTAGAATGACTCGCTACTTACTGGTTGGTATATATTCGAATGCGGTTTCATTAAGTTGGACGTGCCCTACATACAGTTGCTCCTTGTGCTTTAAAAACCCTGCACTTCAGTTTCCGTTTTATTTTTTTTAATAGATTTAAAAGATCTCGGATGCTTTCATTCTCAAATATATGTTGGCATTTCTCGTCTAGAATGACTCGCTACTTACTGGTTGGTATATATTCGAATGCAGTTTCATTAGATTAGCAATTATAATGTGATATTATATGTTAATATTACGTTACAATAACATTTTAGGTCTACTTTAAATCTGTAACACTTATATTATTTTATATAAGTAAGAAAATGGCAGAATGTAGGACTTTGCCGTAATGTGTTGGACACACAAGCAGCCGTAAGTGCAGTAAAGCCTCGTGACCAAACCAGGAACCTCTCAGTTACAAGTCGGCCTCTGATGAGGTATTCGATATCACGCAATGTCATTGCAAGGACCCCAGTCGACACTAGTGACGGGGAGTGGGCTTCCTGGTAACGCAATGCCTGCAGTCCAAACCACAACGGACTAGACCACTGTCCATAGAGCCTGGGTCAGTGTTTCCTTTTCCGTTATTGCCAATTGTGTGTGTGTGTGTGTGTGTGTGTGTATGTGTCCAAGCACAGCTGGATGACTTTAAACCTGTGATTAATGCTCTGCTGTGTCACTGGGCCTCTTAGTGAAACTGAGGGAAGTGGATATGTGTCAGAGAGACAGAACAAAAAAGAGAGAGAGAGAGAGAGAGAGAGGTGGGAAAGAGGATGATTCACAGTGTGCGTCAGACTAGGGGACTGACTGGAAGTCTGCTGGCTCAAGGGACCATCTTAACCCTTGCCAGTGCACACACACACACACACACACTCGTGTTGTGTGCGTACAGCTATCTATTCGGGTGATAAGGGGTGGGGGGGTGGTTCAGGTACTGCTGTAGCGCACACACCGAAACGCGTCTACTCTGCAGTCTGACGACGGCTCGGAAAGGAATAATTTAAACGTACCAAGATTAAAAATAAGCAGAAATGAGCAAGTCAGCAGGTCTGATGCTCCCATCTGCCAGCTTTTGCTTTCTCTCTCACTCTCTCTCTCTCGCTCTGTTTCTCCACGCCTTGTACGTTCTCTCTCTCTCTTCCACCCTCCCATACTCCAGCTCCTCCCCATCACTCCACCGTTCTCCCTTCTCATTTCGACTTGCCTCTCTCATCCTGATACACTTCTTCACCGGTCAGCCCTGTTGATCAGCTCTCGTAGGATTTTAAATACAGCGTTCAGCATGTTGCTTGTAATGACCTGCATTAGCCGGTGTTAAAGTGTGTGTGTGTGTGTGTGTGTGTTGGGCTGACTGACAGTGACGCGCTCGACTGGCTTGCGTATTGATTGCCTTTGCACACTTCTGTGCCTATGTCCCTCTCCAGGATCCTGTCCACGGTGGGTTCAGATTTAGACCTGCGGACCCTCAGGGCTGTGCGTGTGTTGAGGCCCCTCAAGCTGGTGTCCGGTATTCCCAGTAAGTCAAAACTCCCGCGGTGAAACATGATGTCACTGAATGATAAGCACACACTTCCCAGCATATCCCAAACTCAAAATGGCACAGGGAAGCGTCTGGTGTCAAAGTTTTATGCAGCTTCTGTGCTTTTTCTGCATAATGCGCCTAAAAGTGTTTCAACCAAAGTGGTTCTTCTGTGCACTCTGCTTCTTTGTTAAATGTTATAGTGGCAGTTGTGTTCCAGCTCCACTGCAGTGTTATTAATAGCTTTGACTCCTCTGAAGGGCTGTACAGGCGAACCAAGGCTTACTCATCATAAAAGTCACTAAGCTTCCTGTGGAAACCAAATTAAAGGTCCATTACAGTATGCATCTGTGCATTCGAAGCGGGTGACCAGATTCCACCAGACAATATTCGGCATGAAATGAGTACTCAATGCAGAACTGTTTTTACAATGAGCCTTTTATAAGTTAGGAAAGACATTTAAGAAACAGCTTAGTGACTTAGTGACTGTACTGTGTGATCACAGGATCAGGCCCTTTATCAAGCACTGGTAAATCAAATTAAAAAGCAATTAAAAGATACCTGTAGCTAATGTTTCTAGTTAAAAAGTAACATTTGAATTGATGACGGCCCGATATCACTTTTTTTAAGTGAATGTTGTGTGCAATGTTTCCTCCAGGCTTACAGGTGGTGCTCAAATCGATCATGAAGGCCATGATTCCTCTGCTACAGATTGGCCTGCTGCTTTTCTTTGCCATCCTCATGTTTGCCATCATCGGCCTGGAGTTCTACATGGGCAAATTCCACACGACCTGCTTTGACAATCAAACAAGTAAAGGAGTGTGCATGCGTGCGTGCCTGCGTAGAAAGTGCAAAAAGTAGAAAACTTGTTATTTGTTTAGGGTAAATCTCAGTTCAAGTCAACTTTTCTTGTACCACTCCTTTAGGTAGGCTATGTCTTCACCTGTTGTATTCCATAATGCAAGGGGAAAAAAAACAACTATTTATATTATGTATATATTATTATTATTATTATTATTATTATTATTATTATTATTATTATTATTATTATTATTATTATTATTATTATTATTATTATTATTATTATTATTGTTATTATTATTATTATTATATGGATGATTTTTTTTTTTTCAATTTGATGTTTGATTAACAGCATTTTTTTTCAATCTGTTCAGATGAGATCCGAGAGGAGTTTCCATGTGGGGTACAGCTTCCGTCGCGGCTGTGTCCAGAGGGGACCACGTGTCAAAAATACTGGCTGGGACCAAACTATGGCATCACCCAGTTTGACAACATCCTGTTTGCTATTCTCACCGTCTTCCAGTGTATCACCATGGAGGGCTGGACTGACCTGCTCTACTATGTACGTGCCGCTTTAGATGCAGGGAGCGGAATGTGTTTATAGAAAACGATGAACAACATCGAGCCGGTTATTGTTGAAGGCAAACAGTCAGAAAGTCATCGGTAGCAGAGGTCTTCACAAAAATGCGGGACCCAAACCTTTTTTTCCCCAATGAAAGCAGTCCTGGTCTAGTTTCGGACTGGCGTATTATTCGGCAGTATTCACAATTCGACATTACGAAGTTAAAAAAAAAAAGGTAATGGCCTTCTTTGCCTGGACGCAGGTCGCTTAATTAATCCTCCGTGCCAAGAAAGTTGGTAAAATTCCTCCAGGTTTTGTGTTAGTCCTTCTTGCTGACTGAGACAGGCAGGCCTAATCCTCTCATTATTTCAGCTTAAGAGTCCACTTGCTGTGAGATAAGAAATACCATTAATTCAGAGTCAGCTTTGTTGTTTCCAGCATTGACTGTTTGCCCAGTTACGATTGCTCGCTCATGGCCTCAGCTGTTGACGTGTTAAAGCATCTAAATCGCCATCATTTTCTGCCGTGTCTGACCTCTGACCTCTGGCCCCTTTACCACCTGAGCAAAAGCACACGCTCAAAAATCTGTTTATGCATTTAAGAAAAGATATATTTCTTTGTCTTCCGACTGGTATTACAATCCAGCATGTACAATGCTACGGGAAATTATTATTGTTATATTTGTTTGCCCTTTTTGCGGATAAGACAAAGTCATCCAATATCTGGAAAAAAGAATATATTTTGGGATATAGCTGAATGCCTTAAACCTTTTAGTTATTTTCACACATGCACGCTGCATTTTCCCAAATAGTGGGCAGTAGGCCTCTGACAGTGTCATCGCTCATGCCCAATTCCGAACAGTTCCCCGCTGTCAGTGGCAACGGTTGCCATGGAGACCCTGAGGTAGATGAGGGTCTTTGAGTGTTGCTGTAGTCATCTCTTTTCCGTTTCTCTCCCTCCTCTCTCGGTCTCTCTCATTTTCCCCGTTGCTCTGCTCCTTTTTCCTCCTCTTTTGTTCTCCCCCTTTTTATTTATTTTTTTTATTTCTTTCTTGTGCTCGCGTCCTCTTTCCTTCTCCCCCACCCTCCCTCCATCCCTCCTTTCTGTCCGTCTCGCTCGCTGTCTCTTCCCGGTGCTGCTCTATATTTTAAAGGGCCTGTTCAGCCCAAGTTATTCTTGCAGCTGCTGGGGAGGGGAAGGATAAAAGTTTAATGGTAGAAAAAAGGGTCTGCTGTACGTTGGGTACACAGCGGCCAAACCAGCTTACATGCAGGAAGGAGGAAAGATGGAGGAAAGAGAGACGCAGGGAGTCGATATGAGGAAAAAAATTGCATAAGGTGGGAAAGGGTAAAATGAAGAATCAATGTCGCTGAAGTCTGACCAGTGACGGTGATGAGGAATGGAAAGATGGCACAGTCCGGACAGGAAAAGTAAAGGCTAAAAGCAAATAGGCAAATAACAAAATGGATGAATTAAGGTTAGTAAAAGCAGGAAGAAACAGAGTAAAACGTTGAGGAGTGAATAAAGAAAATGGAAGGCACGTCTGGACAGGAGGATAGAGGTAGAGACGGAGAGGAGGAGCGCGGAGCATTTGCTATACATAATTTACTCTGCACTGAGCAGCTAAATAGAGTGGCAGATATGCATTTACTTATTGAGATGACTTAAAGCAAAGTCGTGTCGGCCCTTCTGTTGTTTATACTTCCAACACCAGTTGACACCACTCCTGAGTGCACTGGCCTCCAGCTTTTTTAATGGTCACACTGTCTGGATATTTAATGTGTTTAAATTTAGCTAAAACCTGATAGTCATTCCAGTTGTGAATGAGCATTACAGACAGTGCGAGTGGCGTAGAAAACTGGAAATGCGTCTTCATTTGGCAAGCAGGCCTTTTAGTTTCCAGAGAATAGCGCACACAGACTTCACCATTATTATTATAATAATAATAATAATAATAATAATTATTATTATTATTATTATTATTATTATTATTATTATTATTATTATTATTATTATTATTATTATTATTATTGCACTATTTATAGTTGTGGTAAATGTGTCAGTCTTCATTTTAATAAAGTGTCCCTTTCACTTTATTATACTGTTAACCAGTTCATTTTTCTGCAAGCTTAGATGCTATTATGTTGCATTCAGGGGGAAGAGCTAAACATTGATTGCTTTGTCTGTTGAATGTGTGTGTGTGTGTGTCACCAGAGCAACGATGCCTCAGGGAGTGCATGGAACTGGATGTACTTCATCCCCCTCATCATCATTGGCTCCTTCTTTATGCTCAACCTGGTGCTGGGTGTGTTGTCAGGGTAAGTATCAAAGAAAGTGTAATGGTATTGTCTTTGATGCAATACACTTCAATATTTTTAGTTTATGTTTGAATTCATTTTGAAATATGTGTAGTTCATGAATTAAGATATCAAAAAGGTTATCAGTATGCCAGACTAAAAAAGGATAAATGTCTGCATCAAAATTGTCCTCTGATTTTGCTTGTGTGTGTGTTTGTGTGCAGGGAGTTTGCCAAAGAGAGAGAGCGTGTGGAGAACAGGAGTGAGTTCCTGAAGCTCCGAAGACAGCAGCAGATCGAAAGGGAACTCAATGGTTACCTGGAGTGGATCTGCAAAGCAGGTGCATACAGACTATTTACATATTCTCTATTTGTTCACATGGAGAGGTGGATGGTGGATGCCGGGTGGAGCAGATGAAGGGGCAGATAGAAAGGGCAGAACTTTGATCTTCTTAAAAGGCACATCTACATAAAAACAAGGACGGTACAAAACCAACGGAGGGGGGCATGAGTCGCAAGCACAGGTGCAGGCCAAAGAGATTAAAATGAGAAAGGGCACTTGATTTTTTTTTTAAATAGCGTGGAAGTCATCATACATGTCATTTTGTTTTATTCGCCACTGACATTTTGATTTGTGTTTGCTTTGCAGAAGAGGTCATCCTGGCAGATGATGAGAATGAAAATGATTACGACGGTATGGATTTGCTGTTTACCGGCATTGCAGTTTATTTTTTTTTACAATAAGAGAAACAATAATGAGTTTGCTCTTCAAATAGTCATTGAATAGACATTTCTTTTCCTTCTAAAACATAAAGGGTCCCGCAGGAGAGCCACAAAGAACCATAAGAGCAAAGCTGAGCTTCTAAATCCAGAGGAAGGAGAAGGTGATCTGGCCGTTGGTAAGAAGGCTTTCACGCACACTCACACACCACTGCTAACGTAACTGAAAGGTGTATAAATATTCCGATGTATATTCCTACCCTTCCAGGTTCACCGTTTGCCCGTGCCAGCTTGAAGAGCTCCAAACTGGAAGGATCCACGTTCAAGCGGCGGGAGCGCCGGCTGCGCTTCTTAATCCGACACGTCGTCAAGTCGCAGGCCTTCTACTGGACCGTCCTGTGCTTGGTGGGCCTCAACACCATGTGTGTGGCTGTGGTGCACTATGACCAGCCAGAACCGCTCTCCGATTTTCTCAGTGAGTAGGAGGTCAGGGGGCTGGGCGCGCATGCGAAGGATATATCTCAACAAATGCACAAACGCTCTCGCCGCAGATTACTGGAGTGGAGTGGGTGAACGAGTTCTTAAGTAAAGGTGACTAAATCCATGACGGCGATACGACCAAACCACTCCCAAACACGTGCCGTCCACCTTTCGCATGTGTACGGTCCATGTAGACGGATAACACGGCGTTTTTTAAAACGAGAAAGTAGAAAATCCAAGAAAAAACGTGCTCTGAAATCAAATGCAAGATTTCAAACTGGGCGCTTAGACCAGTGGTTTCAAAAAAAAATGGGAATGAAAGTCTGTCATTATGAAAAAGAATAATTGTATATCGTTTTGTTTCGCAATGCCCCTCGGATGTACGGAGAGGGTTGGTGGTCCCCTCCCGGTTGATCTTCTCCTCCTTGTCACTCATTGTCTTCCTCCCTCCATGTAGATTTTGCTGAATTCATCTTCCTGGGGATATTTCTGACGGAGATGTTTGTAAAGATGTACGGCCTGGGCAAACAGGCCTACCTCAACTCCTCCTTCAACTGCTTCGACTGCATTGTGGGTCCCGCCGCGCGCGCGCGCACACACACACACACACTCGCACAAAGACCCCCCCCCCCCCCCCCCCCCCCCCCCAAAAAAAAAACACAAAAAAAACGCACACAATCTCAAGCAGCCACACACAAGCGCCGCACGCGACAAACGCAAGTCCACGGATGATCCGCTGATGTGTGCGCATTGTGCGCTCGTGATGGAGCGTAACCCTTTTGCTCTCTTGCACCTGCGTGTGTAGGTGATTTGCGGGAGCATATTTGAAGTGCTGTGGTCCATCATCCAGCCCGGAACATCGTTTGGCATCAGCGTGCTACGAGCTCTCAGGTTATTAAGGATCTTCAAAGTCACCAAGTGGGTCCCTTTTTAACGTGCCATTTCTATCATTTCTTTTTCCAATACGCAGAGTCATAAGTCAATCCAGCCCCAACTTAAAACCCACCCTCCTGTCTCCGTTTGTTTGTCAGGTACTGGGCGTCGCTACGCAACCTTGTCGTATCGCTGCTCAACTCCATGAAGTCCATCATCAGCTTGCTCTTCCTGCTCTTCCTCTTCATCGTCGTCTTTGCCCTGCTGGGCATGCAGCTCTTCGGAGGACAGTCAGTGCCGCACCACGCTTCCCTTTTTTAACCGTGCACATTTGAATTCCCTACCGAAGGGATTCGTCTCTGTTAATTGCCCTTCGGATTTATTTTTTATTTTTTCCTCTCCCAGGCAGATACTTGTTGTGCTTGCACGACACTTTCTGTCCTCCTCTAACCCCCCTTTCCCTCTGCACTTCTTTTATCTTATTCTCTCTCCTATTTTTTTTTTTTCCTGCTAGGTTTAATTTTGAAAGTGGCACTCCTCCAACCAACTTCGATACCTTCCCCGCGGCAATAATGACAGTGTTCCAGGTGAGCAGAAGACGCTGTTCTGTAAAGCGGGAGGGAGAGAAGCAGATAGTAGAGGGGAAAAACGAGGACTGGATTAGGATTACTGAATCATTAAAGGACTAAAGAGGATTTGGACACAAGGAAATGAGATAAAACTCATAAGAATTTGAAATTCCTGAATGTCATTAGCCAGGCGCATAATTGCGCTAAAGCTTTCTACATTTTCAAGGCGTGTGTGTGTGTGTGCGTGCGCGCGCCAGCGTATGTCGTTCCTGAGAGAAGCTGAGTGTGTGTTTTGACTTTTGCATTTGAAATGAATACGTTTAGTCTCCGGGTGTACAGTCTGTGCTCCATATGGAAGTATTAATCAATCATCAAATCACTAAATGTCCTTGGATCGAGTTTGCCCTTGTCTCACTGTGTGTGTGTGTGTGCGCGCACGCGTCTCAGATCCTGACCGGCGAGGACTGGAACATGGTGATGTACGACGGCATCGAGTCTCAGGGCGGAGTCAACAAGGGCATGGCCTTCTCCGTCTTCTTCATCGTGCTCACGCTCTTTGGCAACTGTATCCCTTCACGGCGGAAATGCCAGCGCACAGACGCTGGGAACAAAGACGGATCCTCTTGACTGTTTTATATTTGGTTGCTCACTTAAAAAAAAAAAAAAACTCCGAGTGCTTTTATCTTCATCGCCACATAGTGCACTTTTGGCAGCCATTTGTTTTTGGGTCAGTTACTCAGCGAAAAACACCTTCCTTTAACTGGGCCTTCAGACACTCTGCTCAACGTGTTCTTGGCCATCGCCGTGGACAATCTGGCCAACGCACAGGAGCTGACCAAGGTTCCCCCCCGCAGTGCACCGTCTCACCCAGCATCTCACCCTTTTCTTTCTCTAAATACAGAAAGCTACGGGGAGCTGTGCTCCTTTTTGCTCCCGCTTCATGGCCGGCTTTTTTCTCTGAACGTCCGTCTCCGCAGGACGAGCAGGAGGAAGAGGAGGCCGCCAGTCAGAAGATCGCCCTGCAGAAAGCCAAGGAGGTGGCCGAAGTCAGCCCGCTGTCTGCCGCCAACCTCTCCATCGCAGCGTGAGTTTCTCGCTCCCAGGCCCTCGTGTACATTTGAAAGCACTTTTTCACAGCCGGAAGTCATTCCCTGGTGCATTTCTGAGCGTACAGTATCTTGAAGGAAACACCCTCGGCAATCGAGGAGCCGTGGGCTAAAACCTCGGGTGGAGAACAGCCACAAAACAGCCATCTACGTTTGCGCCGCCACCACGTTGTTACATCGCCGCAGCCATCAGATATCCATCTGACACACGGTGATGCTATTGTGAAATGCAAAATGCATTCAAAAGCATAGCTATTTGTGTGCTCATCGCCGCAACATCAGTCATATTCTTTATAATAAGGTACAACTATTTTCTTACTTAGGAACATGATACAATCTAGTTTTTAGTTTTTTAAAGGTTGACATGCAATGCACATAACCATGTTTTTTTTTTTGTTCACCTCCCTCATGCAGTTATTTTCTTCCCTGTTTTATTTCTCTCCATCACCCTATTTTGTGCGTACACACACACACACACACACACAGGCACAAGCCAGTGTTGGTTTGATCTGGTCCAGCCCTCCTCTGGTCAGGAGAGTCCGAGTCTTTGATCCCTTTTCTCTGTGTACACAGGGGTCTCTCCTTTCAGTCCTGGTAAAGTTCACACACTCTCACTCATAGAGAGGCACATGCAATTCACCCTGAGACACACACACACACACACACACGCGCGCGCGCGCGCTCGCACACAAACACAAACGCAACGGGTAGCGCTGACCTTTACCTTGAGTGCTCTGACAGCCTTTTCCCCCCCGCTTTATATCACACGCACATTATTGAACACGGAACACACAAAGATGCAACAAACGGGCCTAAGAGTTTTAATTATGTGTGTAAAACGTCGTAACATGTTCATCGTTATGTAAATCACTCTTCCTGTTACTTGACGTGTGGCATGTTGTGCACATCACCGTGCTTTGTGCGTTTGTATCTGTGTATTGTTGTATCGGTTTATTTTGGACATCGAAACAATGCTTGTGTGTGTGTGTGTGTGTGTGTGTGTGTGTGTGTGTGTGTGTGTGGAACTGAAGAAAGAGAGCGTTAGACAACATTAGTGGTTGTTTGTCTATAATATCTGCGCGCACGTAACTAGGTGAAGGACATATATCTCTACATCCTCTTTTACTCAAATCTTAGTGACACAGGGTTGCGGTGTGCGTTACATTCCGTTGGATTATAGTGGACGTCCAAATCCCTCGTTTCCGTTTAAAGGAGGAAAGACACTGAAATTCCAATGGAGTTGTGTTTTTTTTTTCCAAGCACCAAGCAGGGATTTTAAACTCTGGGACCTGTGCTGCTTGAAGAATCTCTTAAGGAGATGTTCTATGGTAGATTCAGGAAAGTGGGCAGCCATGACAGCTACACAACGCCCATGGAAAAACAGTTGTAAGGCCACAACACAACACCACTGTGCGCCCTTAAAGAGACAGATTTATAGGAATACTATAACAAGCACAAAGAAGTACACTCTTGCACTATTTGATGATGTATTCCAGGAGGAGTACTGTAGTATCGAATGTATATTTCAACAACATTTGGTAGATTTTCACATCATAGACACCGTGTAGACAAATACAGAGATCAAAAACTATAGATATTGTAAAAAAATATATATATATTCAAAGATTGATCAAAACAGAACAAGGCAGGAATAAGTGAGTGATGCAAGGGAGATGAAATTCGTGAGCCTGAAAAGGGGAGCATAGTGAAAAATAAATAAGAGTTTTATATTCAGAGATGGAACAAATTGTAGCTGTGTGCGTTTGTGCGTGTGTGTGTGTGTGTGTGTGTGTGTTCCAGGTATTATTCATGTTGTGGGGACCTTAATAGCATATACATTATTGAGTCGTGTCTCACTGAAATGGAAAAAAAAAGAAAAAGAAAATCATTTAGTAAAGATGAAGGCATCTTTGGGCACAAGGTTTGTGTTATTATTAAGCTTAGCGTCCAGTAATTTGCGTGTGTGTGTACAGGGTTACATTCCAAAATGCTAAATCTGTTTGGCAAAATGTTCCCATTTACTCAGATTAGTTTACTTTCTGCGGAATATATTTTGATTATTTTAGTTGTAATTTTTTTCAGAATAGACTGTAGAGACTGTTTTTTTTTTTCTTTTTTTTTTAATGGTGGATGGATAGCCCATTTTGGAATGAAATCCTCCTTTTGTTCTTTCGTGTCATCTCACTCACCAGCTGTTTCCCTCCTCAGCAACAAAGTACACAGTGAGTGTCACAACGCTATCGACCCCTTTCTGGACTGGTATTTATTTATTTGTTTATTCATTTTTCCGAATCCCTTCCGTTTATTGCCTTTACAACCATTCCTTGCTTTCTCTCGTGTTTAAGAACACCCTCTTTTCCTTTTCCCCTTGTTCTTTACTCTATTATGAATCATATACTTGGCTCCCCCCCCCCCCCCCCCCCCGCCGCCCCACCCGCCCACCGCGTGCCCCCCCGCCCCCCCAAGCTTTTATTTGTGTTTTGGCTTATTTTTTAAGTAGTACATTTGCTGTTGCCTGCACCTCGCAGTACGGCTGTGGCTTTACTGTGGTTGACTGTTGGCCGAGAGAGAAGTGGGACTTAAAGTTGAATACTCTGCAAAGTTTTTTGGAGGGTACGAGAGGAGGAGGTGCTCAGTCTCAGTTTCTGGGCATCAAGTAGATAAAGCGACTGCTCACTCAGTCTTTTTTTATCGTTTTTGATTATTGTGACTTCGCCACGCATCCACTGTAAGCTCCGGCAGGACTTTGGGTGCCATTCCGGCTTTTTATTCTCGCAAATTCTGACCCCCGCCTCAGTGCTATCCTCCATTTTGTGTCCGCACATGGTTTACCAAAGAGAAGCAGTGCCGCTCTGTGCTTTGGCAAGCCGTGTAGACACCCAGAACCAGGTTCTGTTGAGCTTCCTCGTTCTATAGGTCCAGCCAAATGACCCTTTAAATGACTGTGGTCCCCAGTGTGTCTTTTATGTCCCGGCTATTTTGTGTACTTATATTTTGGTGTTGGTTTTCACATCCTTCTCACGTCAGTGTGTGTATATTTGCGCCGCAGCGTGGGTCTCTGTGCGCGTCTTTAACGCTGCCAATCCCCTCCACCCCTGTTTCATTGGCAGTAAGGAGCAACAGAAGAACAACAACAAGGGAATCAATAAGTCGGTGTGGGAACAACGCACCAAGGAGCTGAGGAAGCAGACCCTGGCATCCAGCCGTGAGGCTCTCTACAACGAGCTGGACCCCGACGACCGCTGGAAGGCAAGGACAGGGAGGGAGGAGCAGAACAATGTAAAGGACAAGGCAAACAAAGGCCCCTAGACTTGTGGTATCAGTGTACACAAGTAGACGGCAGCTATGACGATGTTGGCAATGGTGATGAGTGATGGAACATGTTGCTTACCCGGGGTTTATTTAAGAAAAATAGATTTGACATTGGTAATATATATAATGACCATCCTTTAGAGTTAATGTCCCACTTTGTCCAATCTAGAACTGCTAGAATATATACATTTTTGTGTATCTTCATTTTTTTCCCCTCTACTCTCCTTTCAGGTGAATTTTGCGCGACAAATACGTCCAGATATGAAGACCCACCTGGATCGGCCGCTGGTGGTCGACCCCCACGAGAACCGCAACAACAACACCAACAAGACCACCGCCAACAACTCCGACCTCTGCTTCAGTCCGCACCATCCCGCCGACGAGCTCCACAGGCAGACCAGCCTCCACGAGCCCAGCGGCCAGGTGGGAGGGGGCGGCGGGGGAGGCGCGGCGCCGGCCAGGCCTCACCTGGAGCGGGGCGAGTCCACCGAAAGCAAGCGGAGCCGTAAAGGCGAGCACCATCATCGCACCTCCCACGTCCGACTGGACGCCACGGCGATACCCGGGCCGGGCGGGGAGGAGAGGCCGCCCAGGCGCCATCACCACACGCGCAGCGGCAGCAGGGGCGGTGGAGGCTCAGAGCACAGGAAGCCCAGGTCCCACCGAAGGATCGCGGAAGAAGGTGAGGACGGCGGGGGAGGGGCTGTAAAAACGGGGCGGCACAGGAGCAAAGGGGTGGACGGCGGCGGAGACGGAGGGGAGCAGGAGGGGGCCGTCGACGGCGGAGAGAGGAGGCCGAGACGGAGTCGCCACGGCAACCAAACGGATGGCGAGGGGAAGAGGATGTGCCAGCACAGGAGGAAGTACGTTGCCTGCACATGGCTGTAGATATATGTTGAATTATTATATATTGATATTATTTTCTATTCTTTTATTCTGTCTCACTATCTATCTCTCTCTCTCTGTCTCTCTCTCTTTAGGGAGTGCAGCGTACCGAATCTCTCCACCACGCGGCCCATCCAGAAGAGCCTGGCGAGGCAGGACAGCCAATACAGCGAGGACATGGACAACCTCATGAATACCAAACTGGTCTCTGGCGCCGCCCCGCCGGGCGAGGGTCCCCCTCATCCAGCTGGCAGCCACGCCGCGGCTCCCGGCTATGGATCTGCCCTCCATCTCGCTAACAGCGCCACTCATGGGAGCTTGGTCACGTTGGGCGGCTATGGGAACATTGGACATCGCCGTGCCAACAGTGTCCTCCGGCTGCCCCACCCGGACTACACCGCGCTAGACATGCCAATTTTCCCCTCCTCCAACGCCATACTGCAGGGTAAGGGCAAAACCAATGTCTGCAGTCTTTGGCGCTTCTCTCTTTAATTTTCGCAAGATTCATATTTTTATTTCTTTTTCCGTCCCTCCCTCCCACTCTGTTCCCAGTCAATAAAAACGCCAACACGGAGCCCTTGCCAGCGAAGGAGGATAAGGATGACGACGATGACGAGAAGGGAGGCGAAGGGGGACCCAGGCCCATGCCTCCCTTCAGCTCCATGTTCATCCTTTCCACCACCAACCCGTACGTGGAACCATGAGAAACAACCCGCAGACGCAGCTTACGAACCGGAATAATCGCCGGCACTAATGAATGGAGAGATATAGAATATTTATTTATTTTATTTTTTTTAAATCTATGGATTCAGAGCTAAACGACTAACTACAACACTTGCATACACAGGCTTAGAGCACTTTAGAGAGAGAGCACAGGTCAAAACAGGAGGTACCTCATACTTACGATGCAGATCTTATCCACTAAAACTGGATAAAACAAAAAAAAAAGAAAATCTAAAGAAACCCTATGTAAAGGAATGAAAGATGTTTCCGTTTGTAGGTTCCGACGGGCGTGTCACTATGTCTGCACGCTGCGTTACTTTGAGATGTGCATCCTGCTGGTCATCGCCATGAGCAGTATCGCCCTGGCCGCTGAAGATCCCGTCTGGCCCGAATCCCCTCGCAACAACGTAACCATTAAAAACCAAAACCTGGACCGCTGAATCAAATCAAAGTCAATCGAGCCTCAATATAAACCATTTTGCTCCCTCTTTTCTCTTTGCACAGGTGTTACGTTATTTTGACTATGTCTTCACGGGAGTGTTCACGTTTGAGATGCTGGTTAAGGTAAAGCGATCTCAAATCTCCAGAATTATCTTTTTTTTTGTTTGGGGAACCTCAGGTCAGGAGAATTACATTTTGTATTGCACACTCGTGGCCACATTGCACCTCCCTTCACCACTCTGCTCTCTTCCCCCCCCCCCCCCCCCCCCCCCCCCCCCCCCCCCCCCCCCCGTAGATGGTGGACCTGGGGTTGGTCTTGCACCAGGGCTCTTATTTCCGGGACTTGTGGAACATCCTTGACTTTATAGTGGTTAGTGGTGCTCTGGTGGCCTTCGCCTTCACGTAAGTCTCCCTCCTGCTCCCACTCTTTCCGAACCCCTCCTCCTCGCCGCTCCTCCCCCTCTCCTTCCCATCTCCCGCCTCACTGGCACCTTGGAGTATAGCCTCCCTCGTTCTTTTCTGTTGACTCATTTTTTTTAATTATTATTTCTCTCTGTCTGTCTTTCGGACTCTCTTGCACATTTTCCCTCTCGCTCTCTTAGCATTCCCCCTTTTTTCCTGTCCATGCTTAAAAATGGCCAACCCCTCGATGGCTGGTCATTTCCTCCGCCTCTTCAACTCTCATCAAATAGTCCCGCCATTCCAAAGCCCCTCCACCAACAGCCCCTACGTCCCTTCATGGTATAAACACGGTATCCCAGCATTCCCCCTTTCCCGTCCACCTCCTTTTCCCTGTGTGAGAGGTGAGGACCACCCTCTGCACCTGTAACCCTTTAGTGCCCAGGGCGTTCTAAAATGAAAGGCCCCATGCAAAGCCTGGCCGGGGTCAAGCTGAGCTTGTACCCACAAATTTTCGACACCAATCACCACAACAAAGCAGGTACTTTAAAGCGTATTCAATCTGCATGACAGTGGAAATAAAACGGTGATATTTACGGAGTTGGGGCTTAGCTTATGACTGTATATTGTACTATAATGGGTGCAATGCATGCATTTTGAGATTTTCTGCCCTGCTTTTGCATGATTGATAAGGTCTGCAATCAGAGTTAAATGTGATGTGGTATTGTCATAATTATATACTGTACAGAATATAGACAGTGCAGGGGGTCTATAATGATAATGCTGGAACGCTTCTATTTCGTGACTTTCAAAACGCCAAGCGAGGAGGTTCAAATAAATATATAATCAAAGACAAAAAAAAAGAATATATAAACATAAATATAAGTAAAGGTTACAAAAATAGCAATTCTGTAAGAGGAGGTTTTAAGTGCTAATTTACACACACCATGAGGTTTTTATTCCGAGCACCTCAGGGTAAAATACTCCAAGGCGTTCGAGCCCTGACAGCAAAGTCTCTTCATCCTTGGTCTTATCGGAAGATTTCAAAGTATTTGGCGGGTGAGTACTGATTTTAAAAACTCAGCCCTGTGGCTTTGTGCCAAACAGTACAATGCTACTTTGTCTCTGGGCACGTTTGAACAACTCATCAGTCCCTTTTATCTGCATCCTTCGTTTGTGCCCGCAGTACAGGAACCTATCAGTGAAGCTCAGCTAGTTAGTTTTTGGTAGGAAGGCAGTTTTATAAACTTTTATAAATGTGTTCTTCCCTCATCTCCATTCAAAAACATCCTGAACAAAATACCCATCTGTCCCCACTAATAATTCACTTTACCCCTCCATCATTTCCCCATCTTTCATCAACACCCGAATTCTCTCGTAACTCTTACTTACTCGTTCCCTCTGGTGTCTGGAGTCACGCAATAGATTATTTCAAACATATTTCTCATCCAGAAAGATCTGAAACATGTATTAATATGGCTGCATGGCATGATGATACATTGAGACTAACTCTTAAAAACGTCATGCCACAGGAGATGAGTAAAATAAACAATAATATCAGTGATGCACTCTAGTATATCGTTAGTGACTTATGGCGCGTACTCCAGGGTTCTAGTCATGCAGCCCCACGCACAAGACTTTAACTAGCCCTTCTTTC
Source organism: Colistium nudipinnis (assembly GCA_016785305.1). Taxonomy (NCBI): domain Eukaryota; kingdom Metazoa; phylum Chordata; class Actinopteri; order Pleuronectiformes; family Rhombosoleidae; genus Colistium; species Colistium nudipinnis. The sequence goes on from JAFBJU010002402.1 coordinate 232,829, forward strand.
CAAATCGTCTTTATTTCTGTGTGTCCTCGCTAAATCTCCTCCCCCTAATTTCTGTTCAATCGTCTCCGTCGTTGTGTGTGTCCTGTCCCTGTGGCCTTTTTGTAATTATTTGTGCTGTGGGACCCTTGTGGGTCAACTTGATTTCTTTCAGGCTTTCACCGCTATGCATTGACACAACGTTCAAACGTGTAATTATAATTACCATACAAAAACCAGGGGCACCTAAACAGGAAAATTCCAAACTAAATAGGTGTATGCAAAATATTTGTACATGGATTCTTACCCATGAATTAAGCAGTACAATTCATTTCAATTAATAAGAGAGCACCCGAGACAAAACCATAATTATACATGCAAGTCTGGGACATACAGTATGTCGTCATAAGAATAAACTCAGAACTCAATCAATTAATCCTAGCCTATTCAATAAAGTCTCATTTAACTACGGTGGGGGTTAACGGCACTAATGCCTGATGGGAAGATTCGAAACCGAACGGAACGGTCTCGTATAAATCCAGATAGTGCCCGTAATTCAATTGGTGGGAGTCGAACAGCGTTTCAGAGGGGGATCAGCGGTCTCATTGGAGATGTTTATCGCTCCTTTGATCTAATTAGTCTGGTCTGAGGGCCGCTGGTGTCTTGGACCGTTGTTGTGCCGCTGTCCTGCATTCGCTCCGAGCTTCCCGGATAGGCCGCTGAGGAGGAAGCAGTTGCCGACCATGTGTACTCGGGGATACCTTTCGACATTTTCAAATATTTCTTTGAAAATGTTGTGTACTTTTAGGCATTGTATGTATGTTTAAAAAAAAAAAAAAAAAAGGGTTATTTGCGCCCACAATGGCTGCCCTCGTTAATAATTAAAGCTTTCGGCTCACCGTTCAGGCACTGCAAATTAGCAGAATATAAAAAGAAAAGTGTCAGTCCAACCAGATTTTGTGGTCAATTGTGGTGGAAATAGAATAGAAAGCAAGTACATGATTGATTAACTGAGGAATTAACATCCGTTGAGGCCAGCGTCCCACAGGAGACACCCGGGGGCCAGTTTTGAAGGTCCTGTGTGGTACTGTGTTTTACTCAGGCTTCATTTGTCTAAATTACGAGTGTGAGAGTTTATTTGCATGTGGACGTCGGATTTGGTATCTGGTAGTCTGTGGGTGGGAGGGTTGATCTAATGAAAAGCGCAGGCCTCGCGTTCTCTTTTATCTCTCTCTGTCCGTCTCTCATGTGGATGTTTTTTCCCCTGTGAAATCCCTCCTTTTCTCCGTGTCCCATTCTGTTTTCTCTCTCCCACCCTTTTGTCTTTTTGTCTTCTTCTCCCTCTGTCTCGCTGTCTCTCTCACCCCCTCTCTCATCACCGTTGGGATCACCACCAACAGCGGCGGCGGGTAAAGTTCTCTTTCTTTGGCCTTTCTTTTTTTCTCTCTCTCCCTGTCGACCACTCCTCGTCCATCACTCCTGTACTTCTATTCTTTTCCCCGTTTTTTGTTTTTTGTTTTGTTTTGTTTTCTTCCATTGTTCACCATGGAACAGCTCTGACTCAAACATAACGAAAACCTCAACTGCATCTCTCAGCTACCGTGGGATATTCTCAGTCGGTGTGATCGTGCACATACACACAGAGACACACTCGCACACCACCGCTGACAGTCTACCATCTGGTGTAACAGCTGTAAGACACACGCGGCTCTACACACATCTGCCTTCTCCCCTAAGGACCAATCAGTGACCTTTAACCTTAATCTCTTCACCCCGATCTGAGGAATCTGGAGAAAAAAAAGACAGATCACGATACAAAGAAAGTAGCCAGTTTATGTAATTGGATTACGATTTCTTTTACTGTTTCTGTTATGTTTAGCAGCAGCTAACAGAGTGCACAAGTAAAGTCTCCCTTGCAGTTCTTTAATGTTTGAGTTTTCAGTGATTTCAGATTTCACTCCTTTACCCCGAAATCCAAGATTCCATGTTGTATGAACAATGCCGTGACTGTCCCAGTCGTAGATTAAAGTTTGTAGTAATTAACTGGCAGAGCCATCAAAAGAGAGAGTTTTGCATTTATTTTGTCTTGTTTCTGGAACACTTTTAAGCCCATTGTCACACTAAAAATGTGACTTGAAATTGACAAAGAGGACCGCTTTCCCTTTTATTTATTTAATTTTAAGCGTTTTCCGGAGTGTCGTTGTTTTCACCAGAGGGCACGTCAATATAAATTACCAATCCGACTTACATTGCTTCTGTCAGACGGCTGCGCACAGAAAAATTGGGCCCGATGATTTATTTTTGTTTTTTTTAACAAAGACCTTGACTAAACTCTCTCTGCAAATGTCTCTGCGTAGAATAGAGTCCCCCCTCACTCCAACTGCTGCGGAAAAAAAAATGCAGGAAATATTGCAGCATGGAAAGCAAGGTTTCCGCATGGATATATCTCACTGTAAGAAAGCATTTTTTGCAATATACTTGCAAAGCATTGCAATATATTGCAAAGTGTCAATCGAGGGTAGCTACCAGATAGCATTCAGACAGGAATGATATCGGTCCTTCCCGTAGCATGTACTAAAGCAGTCATTGGCCACCTGACTCTAGCATGAGGCTACAACGCTAACCTCACACTTAATAAGGCAAAACAAAGAAATGTCATATTATTGCAAGGCTGCATGTGTTGCTATGTACCTAACCCAGACGCAGTTACTCCTTCGGAGTTAACTCGGACTAAATGCCATCGAGTAATGGCTGCACACTGCCATTTAGGAACCAGCGGACCAGGCCTGTCGCTCATCCTGTACCCTGACTCTCTCTCGCTCTCTCTGTGTACGCGTGCAGGGGGAGCAGCAAGGGAAAGGACATCAGCACCATCAAGTCTCTGAGGGTGCTGAGAGTGTTGCGACCACTGAAGACGATCAAGCGTCTTCCCAAACTCAAGGTGCGTACGAGTAGAAAATGGAACTTTCACATCAATTCGCATTCTTTGGTCTCCAGTTTAGTGGTTCATAGTTCATAAAAAAAAATCCCTGTGAGAATAACCTTTGATACCCATTTTCAAGATGCCCAGTCTGCTGCCTCGCAGCAGCACACATTGTGTAATGATGTCTCTTAAATATTTCCTCTTACTAGCTTCTGATGCCACAGATTGAGACCAACACATTTTGAATCCAGTGTGTCTTTCAGGAGATCACTTTCTCCCTCTCTCTCTGAATCCTCAGGCTGTGTTCGACTGTGTGGTGAATTCTCTGAAGAATGTGCTCAACATCCTGATCGTCTACTTGCTCTTCATGTTCATCTTTGCCGTGGTGGCCGTCCAGCTCTTCAAGGGCCGCTTCTTTTACTGCACTGATGAATCCAAAGAGTTTGAGCGCGATTGCAGGTCAGGATAAACCATCTGTATTTACCACCAAAAGTCTTCCGTCTCTGAAACACACACTATGCTGTCTATACACACACACACACAAATACATATATATCTATAAATGTAGGGGTAAACCGTTCCCTTTGTTCACTGTGCCGACCACGTGGTGCATGCGTGTTACAGGGGCGAGTATCTGGTGTATGAACGTGATAACGAAGTGAAGGCGCAGAAGCGGGAGTGGAAGAAGTACGATTTCCACTACGACAACGTGGCTTGGGCCCTACTCACCCTCTTCACCGTATCTACCGGAGAGGGGTGGCCGCAGTGAGTTCCCCTTGATCCTTCACACTCTCGCGCGGCACACGTGCTTTGTAGCCACCCCTGGAAAAAGAAAAAAAAACTCCCTTTCCCTCCCCGTCGCTCTCCAGGGTGCTGAAACATTCAGTGGATGCGACTTATGAGAACCAGGGCCCGAGCCCGGGATACCGGATGGAGATGTCCATCTTTTACGTGGTGTACTTCGTGGTCTTCCCCTTCTTCTTCGTCAACATCTTTGTGGCTCTCATCATCATCACCTTCCAGGAGCAAGGAGACAAGATGATGGAGGATTACAGTTTAGAAAAGAATGAGGTGAGTCAGGATGAGCGGAGTGAAGGAAGGTAGAGGGGAATAGAGGATAGGGATAGATCGAGGAAAAAGATATGAGGAGATCCAAGCGGCCTGTGTTTTGTGCCTTTTTTGCAGAGAGCCTGCATAGACTTTGCAATCAATGCCAGACCCCTGACGCGACACATGCCCAAGAACAAGCTGAGCTTTCAATACCGAATGTGGGAGTTTGTGGTGTCGCCGCCATTCGAGTATACGATCATGGCGATGATCGCGCTCAACACGGTCGTACTGATGATGAAGGTAAGGGTGTGAATTCTTCTGTGACAATCGTGCAAGCATTCACATATCCGCCGTTCCAAAAAAAACTGCGTATCATTGAGTTAAAATCTTTTTCTCTTTGTAGCTTTAATTCATAGTCAGGTCCTGGTGTTGGACTTATTTTGTATTTTCTGTGAAAATGCTTTTAAATGACCGTGTGAGCTGTGTGTCTCTTTATATGTCTTCATCCATGCCCTCTTTTCTGTCCCCGGTTGTGTGTGCACATGCGTCTGTGTCTGTATGTGTGTCGAACTTATTGTGCACTTGTGTGTATGGAAATCCATTTTGTCGTATTTATACACGGCATTGCTGGTACGAATGTGTGCGCTGCCTGTGCGTGTTTGTTTATAGTATGACGGAGCTTCTGATACCTATGAAGCTGTGCTGGGAAACCTGAACATAGTGTTTACCTCCCTCTTCTCCATGGAGTGTGTACTCAAGATCATCGCCTTTGGAGCCCTGGTGAGTGTGTGTGTTTGTTTGTGTGTGGGCGGTGGGTGTGTACTGCCCTTTTGTAGGAAATCCTGAAGATCCACATGGATTATTAGGACTGAAATTGTAAATGGTACCACTGTGAGAAAAAAAAATATTCAAATTTTTATTTATAACTTTTTTTTACATTATGATCATTATTTTGATAAAAAACATTTGTGTTTGTCCAGCGACACCCGATGACAGAAACATCTGGAATTAGAACCAACGTGTGAATGTTAAATGCACCTTTGTATTTGGTTACGGTGCAGTGTGCCAACACTGACATGCCATTCGGTTTCCTGGAGTAGAGAACCGCACCTTTGGCCATTTATTTATTTATTCATTTATTCCACTAATGCCCATTGCATCCGTTCGATTATTCGCTTCCACATTGAAGGAGAAACGTTCGAAAAATGAGCATGAGTGATACTACGATCAGAAAGGAGTGGAGGGGGGAAGAAATTGGAAAATTGCAAGAAGTCAGCAGTGACGTGTGCAGTGAGCTGAGCTGCAGAGGAATGGGAGGGAGGCGGAGGAGGAGGAGAAAAATGGGTAGAAACGAAACAGGGGATGAATGTTGGGGAAGAAGCTAGAGAGCACGGACGGGGAACTTAAGTACAGTAATTAGGAGAATGATTGACAGATGGGTGGTAAATAGAGAAGCCGAGATTACGGAGAGGGTGGAGATTAAGCAGGACGGGATTTGAATCGTGCCGCTCGGCCTGCGCAATCAAACATGTAAATAACCGCGCGTCTTGGAGACGGTGTGGGTCTGTTTTTGTGTGTGTGTGTGTGTGTGTCTGTGTGTGTGAGAGAGTCAAGGTGCTTTATTTTTAATAGCCGCCTCCCTTGCACTCTCCACTTGTCTAATGCACCGTTTGGCTGCAGGCGATACGTAGGAGAGCAAAACAAGCAAGCAACTCTGCTCCAGCAGCCTTTTTGGTCCTCACCGTACCGCCGTCTCTCTCTTTGAGTCACACACACACACACAAGCGCGCAAGCTTATAACAAAAAAAAATCGAATATCTATGATTATGCGTAGGTAGATGTGTGTGTTTGGAGAGATGCAGATTAATTCATCGTGGATATAGGAGAATGTTTTTGGAATTAAGAAATTGTGTTGGTCCGCTGACCTGACAGGCACATACATATATATATATATATATATACGGGATGTTTAATGGCCGGTGTACTCGTCTGACGCGGTACAATTTGTCCTTAGCCCGTCTACTGGCATGCGTCCAACACACCGTCGGTGATGGTCCATTTGTCTCATCTAATTTCTTTCCTGTCGAATACTGACATTTGTTTTTCACTTTCTTCTTCCCGTTCTCTCTCTCTCTCTCTCTCTTTCTCTCTCTCTCATTTGCTATTTCTCTGTCTCTCTTTTTTTTTCTCTCCTCCTCTCGATTCCTTTGTTTGTTTACCCTTTTTTTAATTCCATTTTAACATCCACCACATTATTTCACGTGTAACGTGGCTCGTCGCCTTCCCTGTTTCCGCTTCATCCTTGTCCGTCTTCTCTCTCTCTCCCTGTCTCTCTCTCTCGTCCCGACTGCAGAATTATTTCAAAGATGCCTGGAACATCTTTGACTGTGTGACAGTTCTGGGCAGCATCACTGACATCCTGGTCACCGAGCTGGGGGTAAGTAGCGGACATGATACAGTATTTTATTGTCCATTTAAGAAGAGCATATGTTTGTAGAGCCAGCAGGACTGTAGGCTGGGTGTCGGCATGCGTCTGTGGGTTGCACATCCGTCAAAAAACATACAGTAGACGAGACGGGGAGTAAGGGGGAGAGCGGGAGCTAGAGGCCACTGTGGAGCCGGGCATTGCTCAGTCATGCATGGGCATCTCTTGAAAGTCTTATATAAACGTCCCAGTTGGCGGGTCGAGCGGAGACCAGACTGCGGCTGACGGAGGGGCAGGAAGCGCGCTGAGGCTCCGCAGCGAGAAACCTAATATCCAGACACATTACCAGATCACATCTGCGAATAAGAGCTGATGTCTCGGAGGCACAGGACTAATATCAGCGCGTCTGACTGTGCTGAAACCGCCCAACCCCCCCCCACACACACACACACACCCCAAAAAAACACATAAAAATATGTGAAAGATAGGCCTCAGGGCTCCATTTTTTTTCCGTGTCCCGCTGTAAAAGGAGCAGGTCGTTTGGGCGGGGGGGGGGGAGCAGGGGGGGGGGGGGGGGGGGGGGGCAGTAACAATGGGATGGTTACACGCATGACACGACCACCATGCCCCTCTTGGTAAGATAATAATGCCGCGTAATGAAACGACTTCCACCGCCATTCCTGGAAGTGACGACAACAGTCGGTCGTTCCAGCCGTTTGTGACGTCAGAGGACACTTGGGAGGGGTGTTCTTTGTGTTGATGAAGTCTCCCTGTCTGTGTGCGGGTGTATACAACTGGGTAGAGAGATTGTTTCATTTCAAATTGTTTTCTCGAAAGGTGTGTTTAGACCGAACGCGAGGCGCTTTTCCACATTACATTCAGTCCAAACGGAGGTGAAGATGCATTGGAGTGATGGGATTTATTGATTGATTTATTTTTTAAACTGGGGCAAATAAATTGGCGCTTATCAGAGAGCGATAGAGACAAGAGGGTGGCGTGGGGTTCCTTTGTGTTCCGTCTAAGCACATTTTTGGAGTGTTCCTCTTGCAGATTTCCAGATACGCCTGGTGGGAATGCCGCGCGCAAACTGTATTCAAGAGATTTGTCGACATCTTGGACAAAGTCTCACTAAAGGGATACCCAAGAATGTCAAAGTTCAAATTCGTACACTTTTTTGCTGACACTAATTTAAGAGCCTCACAGCGCATTGTCAAGCGCTGTGACCCACCAGGTATATCTGAAGAACCAAGGGGATGCCAAGGAGTCAACACACATTATTCATTAATGCCCCCCCCCCCATCCCTCCCTCGGGGGTGTTGACCCTTGGCATCCTCTTCTACATGGATGTACAGAATCTGCAGACAGAAGCCTGCTGCTGCTGTGCTAACCTGTCTCTGTAATGACTGTTATTTCCTTTCTTGTTTTTATCTTTTTTTACATGCTTTCTTTAAATCTTCTACAAACTTAACGACGACCCACTGTAATCTACTTCGCCCCCCCCCCCGCCCCTTCTCCCCTGAATCCCTTTCTTCCCCCTTTTCCCCCAACCCCTCCCCCCCAACACCTACTACTTCCTGCGATTCCGCCCAATCAAAATGCACTATGAATCCTCTGTGTCCACCCATGACAACTGGCTTGGCCAATCTGGTTGTTCTTCGAACCAACCAAAAATCCAAAACATTTGCCGCCATAAACCATATGTCTGCAACATCCACATGTAGATGGTTTGTAATTTCTTTGGAGATCTTATTTTACTGCATCCGTTTTGACTGCATCCCAGCCCATGTTGGGGCTGTGAAATGTGCATGTTGCGCTTGACCCCCACCACCTAGAGCTGCAAGTCGAAATTTGTAAAAAAAAAAAAAATGTGTCACTGAGTTTACAAATGACCTCTCTGCCAGTCAGTGTATCAACACTACAGTGTCCTCTATAGATATGTTATTCAGCCATAAATCCCCCCCCCNNNCACACACACACGTGTACATCCTAGTGGAAGGGATTTTGTCCATTGGGATTTAACGTGCATTGTATGCACATATTATATATATACATGGCCATACGTAAGACAATGACTGGGAGATGGTTTCCTGTAACGATGGAGCCAGTCCCAAGCTTTGCCCCTGGCAGAGAGAACAAGTGATGCATGAGGCGCCTCGCATGTCTTTGGCAGGAACCCTTTATTTTCACAACACACACACACACTAACACACACTCTCTCTCTCACACACACACACACACACACACGCACACAGCAACGTAATGACACGTGGTGTAATGTGACCTGCATGTGCCTGCAGCCAGTCCCTTTAAAGCACTTTCCTGTATATGGTTGAGCTCTATTATATTACAAATGTTGAATAAATCTATCAGGTTATTTATATTTTGAAATAAATATGTAATAGATAAAAAAAAAAGAAAGAAAGAAAGAAGATAAAATAGCCTCAATGGGTCCATCAACCACCCCCGTTGCCCTGATCTGCCTGTGACATCCGAAACAGTATGTCACACGACTTTGGCAGCCAATCCTGTCGGATTGCCTCGAACTAGTGCACATCTGCATGCTGTGTGCTTGCTTTACTTACATTTTTTTAAATACTGCATTTTTTTTTGTTTGTTTTTGCCTTGAGAGAATTAGTGCATTTGGTTGTCCTTCAAAGAAAACGTCCTGACATTCCTTGCACATAAACCGCTCACCCGGTCCTATACCACAAATAATCCTCCATAACCCAATTGGATGAAACTAGTTAGAGTTGGATGATTTCCCCTTCCCCCTGTGTTGTTTGGTTTGGTTTTGTCGAAACCTGATGGACATGAAACGCTTGTTGGAGCCTTGCTGACTTGAGTTTGGTTTGCTTTGACTTGTTTGGCTCCCGATTCTTCTGTTTGTGTTGAGTTTGAAACTCCTTACTTTCTTTTTGTTGACTGTTCTTTTTGGTGTGTTTAAGGAACATTGCTTGCACACTTTGCCCCACCACTAACTCTCCCTTTCTAACCCCAACTCCTCCCTCTCCCCTCTCTTTTCACTTCCTTTATTGCACCCTCCCCCATTTTCCTCCACTCTCCTATCTTCCCCTTTCCATCCGAATCCATTCTACACGCCTCTCTCTGTCTCTTTTCCTCTGCGGTTATATTATTGCTGTAGAATAATTTCATCAACCTGAGTTTCCTGAGGCTGTTCAGGGCCGCTCGTCTCATCAAGCTGCTGAGGCAGGGCGAAACCATTCGCATCTTGCTCTGGACCTTCGTGCAGTCCTTCAAGGTACGCGCCCAAAGACACGTCCCCCACATGTCTTCGTTTTACAGGCGAACAAATGTCTCGTGTCGTGTATTAAAATGCAAAGAGGATGCCCGGGTGCAGCCTGGTACGCCCCGCGCGGGGCCACTTATACGACGAATGTGTCTCTCCCCCAGGCTCTGCCTTATGTCTGCCTCCTCATTGCCATGCTGTTCTTCATCTACGCCATCATTGGGATGCAGGTAGGGTGACAGCCTCCCGCTCAAATGTGCTGCGGTGCTTTGGGGGTGCATTAACTATATTTTATAGGCTAATGATGATGAGCGGGTCCATGAAATATAGGGAAGGGGGGGGGGGAATGTTTGTAAGATTTTGCCGCGTGATGGGAGGTCAAAGGGCAAAAGGGGGCGGTGGCGTTAGTTGCGATGGAGGTTTAAAAAAGTGACTGACGAAGAACTGTGATCCGGATTTTCTATGTCAACAACATGATTGTGTTTGACAGCTGTTTGGCAATATTGCTATCGAGGAAGACGGAGAGAGTGCCATCAACCCGCATAACAACTTCAGGACCTTTGTACAGGCTCTCATGCTTCTCTTCAGGTGCGCGCGCGCATGCGTGTGTGTGTGTGTGTAAACAGTTTTTCTTCTCTTTTACATAGAAGCGTGTGAAACAAATGGTCACGGCCCGGGCGGACGGTCAAACAATGAGTCCGTACATTTAAGGAACCTTTTTTTTTGGGTGTGTTTGTAGAAGCGCAACGGGGGAGGCCTGGCACGACATCATGCTGTCATGTCTGGGGGGTAAAGTGTGTGACCCCCTGTCAGGGAACCCAGAGCCTGAGTGTGGCAGCCAGGTTGCCTACCTCTACTTCGTCTCCTTCATCTTCTTCTGTTCATTTTTGGTGAGCACACGCAGCATCATCCCATCATTTCGGAAACCTCGCCATGTGTCAGATATTGTATTTTGAAGTTGTTCCACTTGCAGCATCGCTTGTTTGACTTGTGTGTGTGTGTGTGTGTGTGTGTGTTTTTTTTTCAATTGCAGATGCTGAATCTGTTTGTAGCCGTCATCATGGACAACTTTGAGTACCTGACTCGAGATTCCTCCATACTGGGACCTCACCACCTGGATGAGTATGTCAGGATATGGGCCGAGTATGATCCTGCTGCCTGGTGCGTGGTAACATGCATGCCCTCGGCCACACACACACATACACATACTAGTATTTGAATTCTTATATACTTCACTTTACTAGAGCCACGTGTACACATCTGCTTCGCACAGGAATTTGGAAATGTTCATTGATCCTAAATGTATCAGATTTAATTGATGTCGTCACAACCACACAGGCGCTATTTTTACGACCTCACACTCGGACACAAAAACTCAAAGCAATTTTTGTTCTCGTATGTCACTCGATGCTTATTTATACAGTGCAGGGCCCGAACAATGGAGGCAGAGACTTGTCTTCTTCTTTTTTTTTGGCCCATGGTATTTTAAATGGGAGAGGCAAAGTATTTAACCACAACAACAACAAAAAAAAGGCGGTTAAGGATTTGAGAATAACCTCGAATGGTAACTGGTTATCTCTCTCCCGCCGTACGCCCCCTTCTGCCTCCCTCCTCCACCCTTTGCCGTATACATCCCCACCCTCTCCCAAACCTTTTACCTGGAATCTGCATACCGCCAAAAAACTTAATGTGGCAACGTCTACACAACAGCTCCCCTGTCTGACTCTGTAACCTAAATATCCTGTAGACATGCCAAGTTTCATGGTATCTGTATTCCAGTGCCTGTGCGTTGCCCTCCTGCTGTCCCATAGACTGCACATATAATACTCTAAACACGAACGATGGGGAATGGGAGGGAAAAAGACAGGAGAACGGATGAGTAATAATCCAACCTGCTGGGCAGATCGATTCAAGATGAAGAGAATTGCGCTTACGTGATGTCTTCCCTCATTTTAGTTGATGCCCATTGCATAGTGGGGATAGCGTCTTTCGTTCAAGTAACATGCTTTTTTTTTTTTCTTTTTTATTTCAAACTGACTCCACGATGACAATGACACAGGACACGGAAGACAGGAAACACACACACGGCCCACACTGAACACATATTTAAGAGGGAGGCGATGTGCGCAAGCAGCTATTAAGCATTTAGCCGTTTGCCCATGCACATGCTTTTCCACCCTGTTGGCAAATCCTTAATTATATTGTGCACATATCCAGTTAGGGGTTAGAGTGGCGAGAGGGAGGAAAGGGAAGGAAAGGATCTATATAGAATATAAATGGAAGATTTTGGACTGTGCGTGTACGTGCGTGTACAGCTCGCGTTTATATTGGTAAAATTAGAGGTAGATGTGTCTAAAAACGACTGTTATTTGATATGAACACATTTTGCAAGTATTTTAGATATTGTGTGTGCTTGTCAATCTTGTGCTCTTCCTCCCAATGTTCTCTCTTCTTTCTGTGTGTGTGTGTGTGTGTGTGTGCGTGCGTGCGTGAGCGTGCTTGTGAGCGTGCATGTGTGTTTTCCTGTGTGTTTTCTTAAATCCTTGTATTCTTCTTGCAGCGGGCGCATTCATTATAAGGACATGTACAGTTTATTACGAGTTATCGACCCGCCTCTCGGCTTAGGCAAGAAATGCCCCCATAGGGTGGCCTGCAAGGTTTGACTCCCACTCAAACGAAATCTCTCAACCACACTTGCTAGCCACAGCATCCAAGAATGGAGTGAATGCTGCTTTATTTCGTTCTTTTTCATTTCAAGTCTTTTACGATTTTCTTTTTCCACCATTTTTTTTCGAACTTGCATTCTGAACTGCTGAGAGAATGTGCGGGACAATGCAGACACCCAGAGAAGCATGTGAAATGCGCCAAGTGAAATGGGAAAAAAAAGAAAAAACAACCAAAAAAAAAAACGTTCTTTTTATTATTTGAAAATGAATTCTTTTGTTTTGTTTAGTTTTGCTTGCTGTGGAGCCATGGCTATAAAGTGACCAGCTACGGTCGCCCACTGTAGTGTTGCATTGTTCTTGGTTTTTGGGGGTTGCGGGAAAGACAGAAACTGCATTGACACCCCTTCCACTTCCTCCCCTCTCTCCTCGTCCCATCAGGAGCGACATGGCGCTGCATATACACACACACACACACACACACACACAAATTACACACTTATTACGGTGTATAATCCTATGCGTGCACATAATTGTCTTTCGGTACGACGGGAGAACCTTTACTTCTCAAATTCCAATCTTCCTCCTGTTGTCTCCCTCCCCTCGGTCGTTTATCCCCTTGCCCTTTTTTTTTTTTTTGACATGGCGTGGTTAGAGAGCGCCGTAGCTCGCGGAGGAGCCCCAGTCTCCCCGAAACCAGCCCAATAACCTTGTCTTCCTCTTGTTTTGTTCTTTTTACTTTGTTTTGGTCTCTCTCTCTCTTTCTCTCTCTCTCTTTCTCTCTCTCTCTTTCTCTCTCTCTCTTTCTCTCTCTCTCTTTCTCTCTCTCTCTTTCTCTCTCTCTCTTTCTCTCTCTCTCTTTCTCTCTCTCTCTTTCTCTCTCTCTCTTTCTCTCTCTCTCTTTCTCTCTCTCTCTTTCTCTCTCTCTCTTTCTCTCTCTCTCTTTCTCTCTCTCTCTTTCTCTCTCTCTCTTTCTCTCTCTCTCTTTCTCTCTCTCTCTTTCTCTCTCTCTCTTTCTCTCTCTCTCTTTCTCTCTCTCTCTTTCTCTCTCTCTCTTTCTCTCTCTCTCTTTCTATCCCCTTGCCTTTTTTTTTTTTTTTGACATGGCGTTGTTAGAGAGCGCCGTAGCTCGCGGAGGAGCCCCAGTCTCCCCGAAACCAGCCCAATAACCTTGTCTTCCTCTTGTTTTGTTCTTTTTGCTTTGTTTTGGTCTCTCTCTCTCTTTCTCTCTCTCTCTTTCTCTCTCTCTCTTTCTCTCTCTCTCTTTCTCCCCTTTGCACTCCTCCTCTCTCGTTTTAACTCTATCCTCTGATGAATCGTCCTCCTCAGTGTCTCACAACAACCACGTCTTCTCTCCCCCCCCCCCCCCCCCCCCCCCCCCCCCCCCCCCCCCCCCCACCCCCCCTCTCCCTTTTTTGTGCCTTTGTTAACGGGTTGGTGGCACTGGCTGATGATGCAGTGGCAGGATCAGTTGCAGGGAAATGTATGACATGCTGAGGCACATGTGTCCTCCACTAGGCCTCGGGAAGAGGTGTCCGGCACGGGTGGCCTACAAGGTCAGAAAGGAACCCATCTACCCCCATTGAGTCTCTTACGGGTGGCGGGGGGGGGGTGTATAACGGGGGGGGGGGGGTTATTTATGTTTTTTTTTGTTTGGGGGGCGGGGGGTGCAGTAGGGAGGGGCCCGGGACTCATGCGCTCAACGTGGTGTAAACTTTAGTGTCGTGGTTCCTTTGGTTCTGTTTCTGTTTTCTTTTTCGTGGAAAGTGGGGGTGAGCTGATCGGTGTTGTGGCGTTGTTGTGGTGGTGGTGGTGGTGGTGGTGGTGTGGGGGGTTGGTGGATGGAGGTAGTCGAGACAACCGGGTCGTTAGGCGAGGCAGGTTGCGTATCCACAGGAGGGGGCGAGAGGAGGGACCTTCTCAGCTCGTTTGCACCGTATACGACAGACACACACGGCCGAAAGTGTTTTACAGTATCATTCTGTAAACGTGTTGAAATATACACGCACATGAAAAAAAATTAAAATAAATCATACGCGCACACAGGAAGACGCTGCTGAAGACAAACACACACACACTCCCGCACAGAGGGCATGCGTGTGCAGCAGGGCTTGGAAGGTCCGGCAGACTTACGTCCTCCGACTCACTCCGTCCTGTGGATGATGGGGCAGGCCCGCACACACACAGCTGCACACACACACACACACACACACACACCCAGAATCAGGTCACATCCACCCAGGCAAGGATCCTCTCCGTTATTTCCTCATGGTAGAGAGAGCAGAAGGGCTTGTGTCAGTGATGTGTTTCCCTTCTCAGAGAGCCTTTGGTTGGCTGTTCTTTTTTCCTGTCCCCCTTTATGTGGCAGCCCCCCCCCCCCCCCCCCCCCCCCCCCCCCCCCCCCCCCCCCCCCCCCCCCCCCCCCCCGCCCCCCCCCCCTCGCCCCCCTCCTACCCCCCTCTCTCCCTCACTCTCTCTCGCTCCCTCTCCCTCTCTCTCTCTCTCTCTCAATCCCTCCCCCGCACACACACACACACACACACACACACACACTTCCTCACCTGCCTTTTTTGCATGGTTGTGAACCACCACTTCCACCCACCCCCCACCCACCCCCGCACACGCCCACCGACGCAATCCATCGCAACATATTGTTATCAGAACGATAACAAAAAAAAAAACCTCGACAGGATCGCCACACGTCCCTGGCGGATCACTGCGATCCTCGGCCGGGGGGCAGCCTGTGGGCGCAGGAGATCACTCCGTCACCAACCATGGCTTCATCCTTTTCTCCCGAGCGGACCTGGGGAAAATAGTACAGCATTTGATACTATTGATCATTTTCCAAATGGAGGGATTTTCAAATGGAATTGCATTGCGTAACGTGTCAGTCAAGGGAGATTTACCAAAGGTCCCTTCGCTCTTGCAGTCCTAGGTGGACATTTCCATCAGTGATTTGCGAGGTCAATACCTGTTTTTCCCGAAGTGTACTATTTAACCCGGCTGTTTGCACCTCTGTCTCCTTCTCACTAAGTTTTAGTTCTCCTAAAAGCTTCCTCCCTGAGGTCAGAGTTTAACAGCCTGACAAGCTTTCCATGCACGGTTTTGGCAAAACCTCCCAAACATCTCAATCTGCCCCATTACCATGTTTTTGACCGCCCCCCCCACCCCCCCTTCCTGCTCTCCCTCAGCACCTTAGCCAATGAGACCGACCCCGGCCTTACCTTTGACTTCCCCACCCGTCCACAGAACAATGAGCCGTCCGGCTCCACTGCTTTCTCACACACACACATGTGCACAGCCAATAGGGTGATGTGTTTTTCTTTCTTCTTCTCCGAATCTTTTTTTCTATTTCTCCGTTTGCCACTTTTTCTCTTATTAGCCTGCTCATTAACCCTCTGAGCTTTATTTGTCTATTATCTCTTTTTCCTCGAGCTTTCCCTCTCAAATCTTATCACATACACTTTTCTGGCGGAGTTACCTTTCATTGCACATTTCCTGCATACAGACATTGAATTATGGTGTCATGCATCCCACAGCACCAAAAACAGCACTTCCAGGATGGCTACATATATTTTTTTCTTAGTTTCTTCTTTCCCACAGAATGCTGCTCTCTCTCACCTATTAACCTCTCTCAGTCTGCGCCCATTTCCTCACACACTGGACATTGGATAATTTGGGATAGAGCTCGTGGCTCTATCGTTACAGCCTAGCCCCATCGTCTTCAAATTTTCTCCAAGAACAGCCACATAAAAAGCAACTCACGGAATCATGTTAATGTTGTCAACAGAGGATGCTTTCTGTATTTGGCTGCGCAGCTGCTTGTCGTGTGAGGCATATTGTGTGCGCATCGCATGCCGCATGAGGGTGGGGTGTGCGAGAAGCCCCCCCCCCCCCCCCAAAAAACGTTTTTTGGAGACCCCCGAAAAAAAGTTTTAATGGATGAATTACAGGGGAAATAGTTCATGGGGAGGGGGAAGCATGATTTGCTGCATGTCTGGGTTGTCGCCGTCCTCTTGTCACCCAACGCACACACACGAATGTCACTCTGTCATAAATAAGTTGGTGTGCGCGTGTCGGTGTACGTTCTGTTATGTACCGACAAAGGATCAAACCGATATACAAAAACCAGAGTGCTCCCCTTCCTCAGATCAGTTCCTCAGTGGTTTTTGGTTTATCGGTTTATCTGCTGCTCTCTGTTGTTTTTCGGTGAACCTCCACCCCCCCCCCCCCCCCCAGAGAGAGTTGCGGAGGATCCCGCCCCCAGAGAGAGTTGCGGAGGATAGCAGCTGCGGCTCGGCCTGTTTTCTAACTGTATAATGCAGATTTAACCAAACCTATGAGATCTTACACTCACCGTAAATCATATGTAAATAGCATGGCAGTGATGAAATGAATCAATATATAATCTGGGGGGGTCTAATTGGACTAAATTGCAGATTCCATTCGCAGCTCTTTCAAAGGTCCTTTACCCAAACCCCCCCCCCATCTCCCCCTCTCCGCCACAAAATCCGCACCCCTTCCCCCCTCATCCCCCGGAGGTTCCACATACATGCCGGAGACGTTTGCCGTCCCAATTTTTCTCACTGCTTACCCCCGCGGCCCGGCTGTTCCCGCAGAGACTTCTCCGTATGGACCTGCCCGTGGCCGACGACAACACGGTCCACTTCAACTCCACCCTGATGGCCTTGATCCGCACGGCTCTGGACATCAAGATCGCCAAGGGTGCAGAAGGTTTGGAAAATCTCCTGCTCCCTTTCATGAGAAAAAAATTAAAATAAATCCCATTTCTAGCTGGCTGCCTTTTTCTGTGCTGTCAACTCGGCGTCTGAGGCTTCTCCGTCTGCACCAGATCCTGTGTGAAGCATGTCGGCGAGTTGTCGTAGTTGTAGCTGAAGTTTGAGACTGAATCCCTCTGCTTCCAGTGCTTTTGATCCTGAATTGATCCTTGGTGTCACGTAACTAACACAACTTTTCTCCTCTCTGTTTGTTTTAATGTTTGTATGTCTTCTCCTATGCATTTTTGTGTCACTATGAATGGGCGTGAATGATTTGTGTGCACTTGTTTGGTCATGTGAGTGAATGTGTGTGTGTGTGTGTGTGTGTGTGTGTGTGTCTACCTCCCTACCTGGGCGTGGGTGTGCGTATGTGGTTTTGTGTGTCCGTGCGCGTGTGTTTGACGACTATGCCTAGGTGGCGTGGACAAGCACCAGATGGACGCGGAGCTGAGGAAGGAGATGATGGCCATCTGGCCCAACCTCTCGCAGAAGACTCTGGATTTGCTGGTGACGCCGCACAAGTGTAAGTTGCAGAGTGTGGGTGCAGGCGCGGCAACATGGCCGCTCGGACGCCGCCGCCCCCGGGCGCCACCCAGTGCTCCAACCATGTTTCTCTTCACACCACCCGAGGTCCGCTTCTCTCAGCCAGTCTCTCTCTCACTGCTGCACCCTCTGAATCAGCTGGCACATCACCCCCCCCCCCCCCCCCCCCCCCCCCCCCCGAATACACACACACACATACACACACACAAACATGCACTCCCTCGCACCTCTAACCCATGCAGACATATTTATATTATGCAATACTCTGGACGTAAGCGCAAATGGTGTACGGTTCAGATATAAACAGGCTGCAAGTTGCAGATGTTTTTGAATCGACTACGCGCACACACACACATGCAACAAACACACAATACCCCCATCCTTTCCTTCAGCCCCACACTCACCAGAAATAGAGCCACCTGTCTGTGCCTGAGATCAGAGGGTGCCCGACTATAGATCAACTCTCTATAGATGTCTTTTCACTCCAGGGGCGCTCAGCTCTGTACACTAAGTGGCTGGCTGTGCACGATAGAAAGATCGTGGGCATTTCAAATATTAATCACATTTAGAACGAGAGGAGAGGTACCAAAGCCCTGGTTGCACAAAACAGTTAGGAGCTAGGCAATAGATTAGGTTTGGAGCATAACGTTTACAACCAAGTCCAAATACTCATTTTCAGTATTAATCGGACACGGCCAAATAATGTCACATGATTTCTTTTATTAATTTCTATTTTGACAAATTTTGTGTTGATTCTTGTGAATGATTACACATTCCTGAAGTTGTTTTGGGTTTGTTTTTTTTGGTTTGGTTTCATACCAATTATTATCTATTGACGTGATGAGATACTTTGATTTGATTTATATATTTTACCTGCATCATATATGATGTATAACGTAAAAAAAAAAAAGGATATAAGAGTAAGATGAGATTTATATTAAAAAAAAAAAAAAAATCTGTTTGTGAAAAGACCTATGCTCGATGTTCGTTTGTACGGGTCGGTGTGTGCGCGTGTTTGTGTGCGTGCGTGCGCGTGCGTCGTGCGCGTGGGACCTGTGTGAGAGTGTTTTTTTCTGTGTGCATGCATCACCCCTTTCTGCCATTCCTTTGCGCTCAGGGTCCATACCAAAAGGGTCTAATCTTGCAGGGTAACTTGTCATTCTCTCAGCAGCCACAGACCTGACAGTGGGCAAAATCTACGCCGCCATGATGATCATGGAGTACTACCGCCAGAGCAAGATCAAGCGCTCGCAGGCGCTCCGTGACGAGCAGGTATTGCTGTCTCAGGGCGAATGCACCCGCATCCGAAGCCTTTTAGAGGCAGACTGACACCCTGAAACCCGAGGCTGCAGGGCTGCTGTCCCATCCATACAGGCCTGGGCTGTGACACCCCCTGGCAGGAAACAGAGAGGAGGCCCCCGCAAAGAGCATACGGGGCTTGAACACGATAACATGTCGACATCATTCTGTGTGCAGGGTCGTATTAAGTGCCGCTTCTTCACAAACAGCCAACCCGCTGCTGCCCTCTGCTGGACAAAGTACATATTGCTTCACAGTAATTGCAGTATTTCAATTGGGCAGAAACGACAATTCGTGGGGAGAATTACTATACTATAGTGACTTACTGACCAACCTACTTACTTAATGGATGATTTATTCCAAGGCACATTTTTTCCCCCCCAGCTTGTGACTTCAGAGCTTCGTTAACACTCGCACTCAAATGTCGTCACTGCCCCAAAGGTGCCCATGCCTCGACGTCATGGGACCCTTCACACGGGCTCATTTTGCTGAGCTTGATCTTCTCTCAGCTGCTCGTAAAGATACCGAGCCTACTCCCTCTCCATCCTCCACCCATGCTTGGAACTGCAGACTGCTGGGTTTGCATCTCCATTGCACCGTATCCCGTTCTGTAGTTAGTGCGAGGTGAAATTTGACATCAACTGAAGGTTTTATTTGATCCGTCGGCTTGTGTAACATGTTATTGACCACCGTATTAGGTAGTACTGCTGCAGCATCTTCAGATATGATGAGCAGGAGTAGTAGTATTTCACATCTGATTTGCTCCATCATGCATTTCATCTGCTATATGTTCCCCCCCTGCAGGATGTTTATCCTCCATGATGTCCTCTATCCCCCCCTTTGAATGAGGCCCCTCTGCCATTGATCCTGAAATGTATTTTCCTTAGCTTTTCTCCACCGACATCACAGTGCTTAAATCAATCATCAGATGGCAATTCGTCATCACATGAAATCCAGAATGATGACTGATCATTCCCCTTGATCACCCCTATGATGGTTAGAGTCCTGGAGCTCATAGGGTCGCAAGGTCCCAGAATGTGCATCCCATTTCTCCAGCCAGCTGCTGGGCATGAGTTGCTGAAGGACCCCCCCGCCCCCCTCCATTCCTCTCTAGTCCCGCCTCGCTTCAGCCGACAGTTCCCTTTTCTACGTCCCGTCTGTTCCTGCTCTGCCACTTTTCCCCGCATTTCCCTGTCAGTCTGCCTGATAGCTGGCGACGGCCATGTTGTATATCTCACACAGAATCGAACGCCATTACTGTTTCAGCGCGTGGAGCCAACGTCCCCCACCCAGGATGGGGGCCCGGGTCTCAACAACGCCCTCCCTCCGCCCGAGACAATGGACACCGTGAACAGCCTGTGAGTTGGACATTGTTGTCGCGTTGGATGTCACAGGAGGTGTTTTTTTTTTGTTTTGGAAACAGACCAGTGAACAAACATGTGTTTTGGTGTGTGATTGTGTGCGCGTGCCGTAGGCCGGTAGGTGGAGGCGTACCAGAGAGCCATTCATGGGTGACGGCCCGTGCTCAGGAGATGTCCCAGAAAGTTGGCAGCTGGAGCCCTGAGGGACACCCTGAGGATGGCCTGGGAAGCATGAGCAACTCTCAGGTAGGAAACTCATAGACCCCCCCCCCCCCCCCACACACACACACACACACACACCAAGGACCACACACCCAAGAGCACACAAACGCACTCACAGACGATGCAGATGAAATGCATAAATACATCCTTGTCATGCACCAAGTTTGTGTGGACAAATGCAAACCCTGGAACCATTCAACATTCGTATTGACTCTCATGTCATTGCAACCAAAAGATCCAAACCCAAAGAAGAGCCGAGGACACTTTAAAGGTCGAAAAAGATGCATTCACAGATGCATCCCATGCATGAGGTTGACCCTGATCAGTAATTATGGGAATAGATAGTGTTAAAGAATGCATGCAGTGTAAAAATCGGAAGCTTTCCTGCAGTAAATAAGTCTTTGTTCAAGGCCAATGACTTGATGCGGTCCGACCCAGGCTGTCATTTCCTACCCCCAGTTTGCAAGCCATTCTCATTTATTGCAATCTGTCTGACCTCAGTTCTTACCAGTGACGTGACCTAGATTTTCCCACCAATGGAGCTGTCTCCCTCTTACGTACTTCATACGTTTCCGTGTTAGTCGAAGTTAAAAGTCTAACCCGAGCTAGCTGCAGCCAAGGCAAAAATGCTAAGGCCTATTAATGATGAGTCTCATTCAAATAATGGCTGCACCTCGTCATTTTCACCGTCTGATCAGTTGGGTTTTTTCCTCACGTATCCTTTGGGCTGCATATGTTTTATTCCTGCCGCGACTCATCAGCTCCTCATCTGGATGAAAGGATAAAAAATGATTAGGTTATCCACCTGAAGAAAAGAAAAAAACAGTTCTCTGCTTTCTTTGGATAACAAACTCTCACCCACCCCTGTCCGTTTCCATAGCAGCCAGTCACACCATCTCCTGCTCTCCTGCTCTGTTTGCAGACGGTAGAGATGAGAGAGATGGGGCAGGATGGTTACTCGGACACTGAGCACTTTCCACCAATGGAAGGCCACGGCAGGGCCGCTTCCATGCCCCGCCTCCCGGGCGACAACCAAGTGAGCAGCATTCTCACTTTTCCACTCTCGTTCCCGTTCCCGTTCTCGTTCCCGTTCCCGTCCCCCTCCCCCTCCCCGCCCATCACGTTTGTTCCCATCTCCGTTTTTTTATATGGCCTTTTTTTTTTTGTTAAACAAATTCACAAAGGTCTGTCTCTTTGTGTAAAAAAAAATTATAATAATGTTTTTGGCGCTGTGGTCGCTTGAATCCCTGCCGGAGAAAGTTTCGCTCAGGATTCAAGGAGTTCCTGATATATGATTCGGCTCTGGGCTGAGAACAGCCAGGAATGTGACGTCCTTCACATTCTGCCGCGACAATATTTCAGGCTAAAAGGCCTAAAATGTTTTTTTTTGCCTCCAGACTCGAATTCACCAGGACCACAGCGAGGCAAAGTTAGACCTTTCTGTTTCTTTCTCTTTTCTTTGTTGTTGTTTTTTTTTTTTTTTTTTCCTTTTCTTTCTTCTTCTCCTGTCCTCCTCTTGTCTGTCCCTCATCCGGCTGTGGTTGTCCCATTTTCCATCCTACACTCTCATCCATTTTATGTTGAGTGCTCTGGTTGTCACATGCAACACAACAGATCTACGTAAGAACACGCACACATAGCCACACACACACACACACACACACACACATATGCTGTTTAAGGACTTCTCTGCCTCCCCATTATTGATCCTGATTTATTTATCCTTTGCGGTTTTGTACTAAATTGTCTCTTCCTTCCTGTCAAAGGTTTTTTGCCTGTGCTGAATTTTTTTTTATGATTTTTCTTTTTCATTTTGAGGGCCTTCCCCCCCCCCCCCCCCCCCCCCCCCCGCCCCCCCTTTCCACCAGGACTGGAACCAGCATGACGTTGTGTTACGTGCGTGTGTGTTTTCAGCACTCTCACCGTTCTGTGTGACACTCGCACTGTTCCTGTCACATTGCTGTCTGCCGTCCGAGTAGTGCGTAGTTGCGCGTGTCAGTGTGTTGAATATGCATATCCATGTTTTGTGCGTCTTTCCGCTGATTGTCCTCATTGCTGTTGTGACCGTGGTGCAGTTGATTGAGCATATGTTCGTGCTGAACTTGCGGATAAAAACACTGTGTGGGCAGCCACCACCTCCAGTGTCTGTGGTAAGTCCTTCTCCTCCACCTCCACAGCCGCCTTGGTGTCTAATCGGACTCTCTTTCTCTGCCCCTCCTCTCTCTGTCTCTCTCTCTCTCGCTCTCTCTCTTTCCTCTCCTCACCGTCACACACACCTCATCTCTGTTTGGGTTAAACTCCTCCAACTCGTTTTTTTTTTTTAATTCCTCTCTCCCCCTCCCGGCTGTTCTCTTTTTTCACTGTTTACCAATCCATCGCCCCTACCTCCGCCTCCCCTTTGTGTTTCTATGCGTGCCTTCCATGTGTGACCACACCTTTGGTGTGTTTGTGGCTCCTGTGTGTGTGTGCGTGTGTGTGTGTGTGTGTCTGTGTGTGTGTCTTCTCTGTGCTCATATAGCAGCGGAGGAGAGGGAAACAACGTGGCAGTAACCTCAGTGTATGTACCCTGTCTTCCCTGTTGTCTCTCTCTCTCTCTCTCTCTCTCGCTCTCTCTCTCTCTCTCTCTCTCTCTCTTTCTCCGATTTATCCCTCTGTCACTCTCACAAACTTTCCCTGTTTTCCTCATTTGTCATGCCTTTAAGTTGTGTCTCTGTCATTTGTTGGGCGGGAGGTGATCCTTAAGAATTATATAAGGTTATCATTTTTCGGCATGACCAGGTCTGATGTCAGCCCAGGCTCCAAACGGATGCCAGCATCCTTAGTTGGGTCTCACGCACTTACTGTGGTGGGTTTGAAACTGGGCTGAACTCTGCATGACAGTCACTGCCACTGTCCCGTCTCTCTCTCTCTCTCTCTCTCTCTCTCTCTCTCTCTGAGCTGCTGTTCCTGCTGCTGTTGCTTTGTTGCTCTCTGTTTTCATGCCTGCGTACTTGTCTGTAATTATGTTTTCCGCGTTTTCCCCGTTTCTGCGTCCCAGTCTCCATCTACACCCAGCCACCTGCATGCCTGTCATTTGTTGAAATGCAGTGTAGAGCGAGAGAGACCGAGTAATGACGACGGTGGAGTGGCGTGGTATGTCTGTGTGCATGGATGGATGTTGTGGGGGATTCTCTCAGGGCTACTCCTGTGAGGCCAGATCTCCCACGCTGTCGCCTGTCAGTGAATGTGTCATAATGCACGGCAACTGGAAAAAAATAAATAAATGGCAACGTCTCAGCTGCCAAATAGGGATCTACTGTAGCACTGAAGTGGCCTGATATGGTTTACATGCCCCGGTCAGTGACTGGTGGCACCATAGGCTCTGTCCGGCTGTCCCGCCTCAGGAGCAGGAGGCCAGGGCCCGACCGGGGGCAGGGGACTCAGGACAGCCCCTATGTGTCTGCATGGCTGAGGCGGCGCAGAGGAACACATTTGTTCTGGAATGTGCCAAGTTCAGGGGGTTCATGGGTGGAGAGGACATGAGGAGCGCTGCTGCAAGTGGTCCTGACCCTTCTTGACAGAAGCATGGAAGGCATGGCTGTTTGCCATCATCTCCTTTATTTCCCTTTTTATCCATTTTTTTCTTGTATACCTTTTTCATTCCTCTGCATCAGGGGATGGCAATTACTGTCAATACAATTTGAGACAAATTGTACCGCTGTTTAGACAGGATTACTAACTTATTCCACCTATCCACAGTGGCTTGTTGAAAGATGAGTTTTATGACAAATAATCGTGAAAGCTTTGCTTTTTTTTTAATAATTACAGTCTCTCTGTCTATATGTTTTTATATTATGACTAATGTGGGAGTGTATGATTTGAGAAGGGGGGGGGGGGTACAGTTCAAGAAACAGACACCCACACACTGACATGCATTTGTACATGACCCCATGCCTGAAAAAAGACACCACCACGAGAAACAAATGGAAACACCTCTCCTTGCCCCTCTCTCTCCCTCTCTCTCTCTCTCTCTCTCTCAGACCATCAATGACAGCAGTCCCATGAAACGCTCGGTGTCGTCGCTGGGCCACAGCAGGTCCGGTCGCGGCCACAGAGACAAAGGAGGGCCGGAGGACTACAGCGTTGACCGCACAATACCCGAGGAGGGGAGAACCTCCAGACACGGACACCGGCGAAAAGACCGGAGCCATCGGGCGTCCGAGAGGTCGCTCTGTCATTACACAGAGGCCGACACAGGTGGGACACACTCCATACACACCCGCAAACAGCCATAGATAGGGATGACAACAACATACACGGTTTTAAGCGCAGTAAGTTCAGTGTGTGTGAAAGATTGGAAATGGTGCGGCAAAGTTATTTATTTTGAATGTTGTTATACCATATGATCATTTTTTTAATGTGGTATCGGCATCTGTAGTGTTTCCACCGCCGCTTCATCCCCAGTGAGCCCCCCCGCCCATTAAAATCTCCCCCACCAGGCCCGGGCACCGACCAGAGCGCCACCACCCAGTCGGGCGACCTCACGTCCAAGGACAAGGACCGGGACAGGGACCGCGGCCGGTCCAAGGACCGCAAACACCACCACCATCACCACCACCACCACGGCGGCTCTGTGGACAAGGAGCGCTACGCGCCGGAGCGAGGGGGCGAGTACGGACACAGGCACTCCCGGGACAGGGAGCACGACCGGGACAGGGAGCACGACCGGGACAGGGAGCACGACCGGGACAGGGAGAGAGAGAGGGACCGGCGTTGGTCCCGATCGCCCAGCGAGGGCCGGGAGTGCATGGCGCACAGACAGGTGGGCTTCCGGGTGCATTCCATTATTATTGTTGTAAGGTAATTGTAGAACTACTCAATTATGTCTCGTTCCCCTCAAATTAGAATAGTTTGGAATAGGAGATATCTCTCCATTTACTCTATATACTGTATGTAACTCAAACATATGGGTTATTGTGGGTAAGTACTTTTTTTTGTAATGAGGTCACCCTACCAAGCAAATATGTATGTATATATAGATATATATCTATATATCTATATATAGATATATAGATATATATCTGCGTACCCGACAGCTGTCCCCTACTGTTCTGCCTTAATGTGTTTGGATTGCCAATGGTCTCATGTTCCTCCCACTACCTGTCCTTTTACGACATCCTTCACATTTTTGAATAGACAGGAATCACAGAGTTTTGATGGAAATTTCACCAAAGACTGTGACTCACAGGAGGAGTAATATCACACGGCTCAAATACCAAAATTCGCGAGCGCACACGTTTGAGGGATATGTTTATTTAGCACATTTAACATGTGTTGCTCCAGAAATCAACCCTTTACCCCTTTTTTTCCTCCTGTCGTCTTTTGTTCTTCTTTCCTCTGCGCGACCTGTGGCTTCTCTATGTATGCTGCTGTTTGGAACCCCATCCCTTGTATCCACATCTGCTGTGTCTTCCATTTCTGCCTGTCCCTCCTCCACCCACATCGTGACTGGTGCTTTTATTCTTATTGTTGCTGGTTGTTGTTGTCTTTTTGTCACTTTTCCACCGGGACATTCCCGCTTTCTCTCCGTCCCTGGAACTCTCTCTTTTCCTTTCAATTTTTTTTTTGACTCTTGCCTTTCCCCATCCTCTCCTTTATTCTACACGTTCTGTCGTTGAATTTGTGGGTCGTTCTTTTTATTTGCTTTATTTCACTTTTTGTGTAGGGCAGTAGTTCGGTCAGCGGAAGTCCTGTCCCCTCAACTTCGGGGACCAGTACGCCGCGTCGAGGCCGTCGGCAATTGCCACAGACCCCTGCCACGCCGCGGCCCCATGTCACTTATTCCCCTGTGGTCCGTAAGGCCATGCCCGCACCACCCGGGGGGCCACAGAGCAGACCCCCGGCCCCGGCCCCTCGTCGCTTTTCTCCTGAGCCCCCCCAAGGCCAGGGCCCTCCTCACGCCCACCACGGCGCCGCCCGCCAGGGTCATCACCCCCCGCCTCGTTGGGGCGACGCAGCTGGAGGAGGCGGCTCCAAGGAAGGGGAGGGCTCCTTCTACAGCAAGGACTACGAGCCCCACCACGAACCGCCTGCCTACGAGCAGACCCCCGTACAGGGGGGCAACCCCCATCCGCACGCCCTGGCCAACCACCCACTGCCGCCACCTCCACAGCCACAGCCTCACAACCCCCATCCCCCGCCGCAGCCACACCCTGCCAACAATCCCCACCCGCAGCCTACGCGCACCTCACCAAGGACTGCCCACCACGCGGCCCCACCCACCACTGCCCTGACCGGGCCCGTACAGAGCCAGGTGCAGCCTTCTGCCCAGCGCCGTCTGCCCAACGGCTACCGCTCCACATCGCCTTCCACGCACCTCCACGGACCCCCGCACACTGGGCCTCATAAGGTCCCCCCTCCAGCCGGGCATCCCAGGGGGCCCCGCAAGGGCCTGCATGAACCCTACAGCGAGACGGAGGACGACGACTGGTGCTAGCCTCTGGGGACGGGGGCCTGAGGAGGAAAAAGGGCCGATGGATGGAAGGTGAAAATGGGGAGCTCTCAGCCAGAGCCCTGACTGCCAAGGGAAACCACAACCCTTTTTTCTTTCTCGTCTGTTGAATTTTTCCTCTCCTCCGCGGCGCCGGCGTGTCCCGGGGACGGTGGGCTGGGTGTCAGGATGAAGGAATGAAACAAGAATGCCGAGGCAGGATCTGCCGGGGAGAAACAAATAGTGTGAGAGGAGGTCTGGGGCCACCTCCGTGTTCTGCATGCGTTGTTGTTGCATTCATCTCTTGATGCCAAATGAGAGCCAAAACCCTCAGACTGTACTTTCTGTGGATGCGAGCAGGAGGGGCGATGGACACTAGTCTTTGCGTGTCTTAAAATGATGCCTCCGGCACAACGAGCTACGGCCACTTACAAGATGTCAAGAGTTGCGACTCGACACTTTACAGTCAGAGACAAAAAAGAAAGGCCAGTTTTAGTTTTGTGTTTTTTTGGCGTCTCACAGCTAACGTCACATAAGTTAGCTGCAAAAAAAAATCGAATCAAAAATCGAATCCAACCCTCCCAGCCACCAGTTGAATATTGATGAGTTTTATCATCTGTGTTTTTAATTAAGAACAATAGTGACAATGAGCCCTCCGCCTGTATGAGGCGAGAAGGCCACGTGGATGGGAGAGTTGGGGATTGTTGCACGGGGTCGTCAAGTCCTGAGGTCGAAAACTGAAGGACAGGGGGCGGCGTTCCGGGGGGATTGTTTACCACCGTTCCCTCAAGAACGCCCACCTCCCACAAACAATGTCACCGACCTCAACCAATGACCGATAAAAGAAGAAATACGAAAGTGTGGAGATGGGTTTCAGAAACAAACAACAAAAAAAAACAATAACTGTTTTCTGCAGTATTTCTTCTATTCCTGCAGCTGCTCCTCCTTCTTCTTCCTCCTTCTCTTCTACTTCTCCAAAACATTGAAGCTTGAATCTTCTGTTGCACCCCACCACAGCTTCGTTTTTTTTTTGTTTTTTTTTCCAAGACTTGCAGAGTTGTACACCCTGTGGAATCCTGCATGAATGATACAAAAAAAAAAAGAATAATATATAGCAACAATGAGAATCTACTGTATGTGGGGCGAGGCGGGGATTTTTCCTCAGTCCTTTTCTGTTGTGCTCTGTAGGGTTTTTTTCTTTTTGTTTTTTTAGTAAAAAAAAAAAAAAAAGAAAGAAGAAGAAGCCTTTCCGTTTCTCTCTCTCTCTCTCTCTGTCTCCCTCTCATCTGTATGACATTCCTCTCTCTGTACCTTCATGTCATGTGAAAGGAGGATATGGGGAGATTGGATCGTTACTGTTTGTATATCTAGACAGAACAAAATGATTCCTTTTTTTTTGCTTGCTTGTCTGTATGTTCTGTGCCAAATGCTTGCCACTGATACAGCCCGAATTGCACTTATTTTTGTGAAGGTGACTTTTTTTGTAACCGAGACGATAAATCCCCAAATTATATTCTGTCAAGCAGGGTGAGGCGGGTGGGGAAAAAAAGAAATATATATATATATACATATATACGACATCCACGTTCGGGAGAACGTTTGACAAATTAGTAACATCTCAAAGTCTTCCAGGGTTTGGGGTTTAAAATGGAGACAGCAGAGAGAAAGAGACAAAGGGGCGTAGAAAAGGAGAGGAGCCCTCCCATCGTTGTTTTCTTTGTTACTGACCGTCATAATGGATAAACAGATGATATAGTAACTTATAATGATCCCGATGATCGTGAATAGGAGGCAGATTCTTCATATTTGGTCGTCTATTATTTTCTGTACGTTTTTTGATTTTTTTTCCACTGGGTAAATCATGTTCATCCAACCCCCCCACTGGGATTGTGGGAGAATGAGGTTGCAGGGGGGAAAATGTCAATCAAAGACCACCGAAAGCAGTCTGGAGGATAAAAGATATCAAAAGTTTGAACGCCGCCCTAAAATGCAGCCATGCAGGTTTCTGCTTTCAAATGAAAAGAGTCTTCCCCTCCTGCAGCTGCTCAAACGAAGGTCCACCGCCTGCGACCCTCAGGTGGCAGTGTAGGACAAACGGTGTCGCTGTGGTCATAACGCTCCCTTCAATTTACCGCTGATCCACAGTTGTTAATGATCAGTGCACCACATCTGTGTTCACCATGTGTAAACACAGGTGAATTGGTTGTGCGGTACAGTTGGGTTGGAAAAAAAAAAGAAAAAAAAGGTTTCTGGGCCTTGTCATGATCCCGGTAGGGAGAAAAAAAAAAAAGTCTTATTATGCCTGTATCACTCCTATATACCTTTTTTTTTTTTTTTTTTTTTTTTCGATCTGCGTGTTTCTCTCTGTGTGCCTCAAACTAACACTTGTTGTCACTAACACACACACACACCACTCTCAGACCCAACGTTATTTTTGTGTTGTTGTTTTGTTTACACATTTATTCGACCAATGTTCTACCTGGAGGCCTATCACACGTTGACCAGAGAATGCACCGTTAAAAATATAAAAGAAAAAAAAAACTGCCTATTAGTGTCTTTCCAACCTCAGTGGAATGTCACAGACAAGTATTTTTCACATCAATACACTTAAAATCAGAAAGCACACTAGGTATGTAAGTCTGTCTGTGTGTGTGCGCGTGCGTGTGTCTAGAGGAGTAAGTGTATTTCTGAAAAGTGTGGGTGTTTTGTTCTCGTGCTTGCTTTTCTTTCTGTTCCATGTCTCCAGAAATCTTTTTGAAATGTTATGATGTTCCTGTCCTCACATTGTAATAATCATCGACTCTGTATGTGTGTGTGTGTGTGTGTGCATTCTATAGTTGTGAGGCATTTTGGCTCAAAACCATCGTTGTGAGGCAATTTTTTTGTCCTCACAACTTCAAATGGTCTTTTGAGGGTAAGGAATTGGGTTTAGGGTTAGGATTGTGTTTATGATAAAAGGGTTGGGATTGGTTACTTAAATGTCATGGTTAGGGTAAGGGGCTTGGGAAGGCATTATATAATTATATCTTACGAGTGCCCTCACAACTATGTTTGTGTGTGAGTGCATGCGTGCGTGCGTAATGTTAGTAACCCCTGAGGTAAACGCATAAAGCCCCAAACATTCACCATCCATCTTTGTGTCTATGCTGCAGTGAAATCCACTAACACGCTGATTAACTACACAAAGTCTTCAAAAAGCAATGTAAAGCCGCCATTGGAAAAAAAAAAAAAAAAATTAAGTTTTTAAGTACAAAAGACTGAAAAAAAGAAAAAATATCTAGTTCCAGAAATGCATGTGCTATGTGCATGCCACACCGTGGGTTAACAGTCATCTTCAGGAAATAAAAGAAAAAGCAAATTAATGAATTTAGAGGAATAAAAAAAAAAAGATATATAAATAGATAGATGTTTTTAAAAAGCAATGTTTCCTTTTTTCCTTCTATTTTTGAGAACAAAAAAGGTTAAAAATGACAAAAAAAAAAAAGTCGAAAAGAATAAAAACACGAATGAGAGTCAGAGTCTCATTTTTCCTCTGTTACATGGGTTTGAGGCACAACACAACCGTGTTCAGGACACCACAAAAAGAACTGTTTTTAATGAAAAAAAATATATATACAAAGAAAAGAAAGTGCAGTTCAGAAAACGGTGTATTCTCCCTTCTACTTCTTGTGGGGGTCAGGGGGCACAGGAGCAGGACGATGTACTAAAAACTGGCTGTGGAACCTCTGATCTCTCACTCACACCCCCCTACCTTCTCTCTCTCTCTCTCTCTCTCTCTCTCTCTCTCTCTCTCTCTCTCTCTCTCTCTCTCTAACTCCGTCTCTTACACTCTAATCTGTCGCACTCTCAACCTGTCTCACCGCTATTTCTACCAGTGCATTTTGTAATTCCAAACAGAACTCTTCCTAAAGAATAAAATCCAGAGAGAATGCACACTGTTTTTCTGCCTCGTTTCTTGTCTGCATTTTTCCCCTTCCCTTTTCTTCTGTGAGGATTTGCCTTGTGGGCGTATGCGGCTCGTACTTTGGCTTAGAACGAAAGCTTACGTTTAGGCTATATCCATGCAAGGGACGTTTTAGTTTTAAATAAAAGTGTTCTCTGCACAGATTGGATCATAGGTAACCTGTCATTCCTAACACTCCTGACACGCTTATCCCATGACTATTCATGTGTGTGTATGGGCGTGCGTGCGTGTGTGTGTGTTCACACCTGGCTTTAAAATGCATCCTGATTGTGTCTCATGGGAGCATGTCACTTTCCTGTGACATACAAATACACACATACGTCATTTCAGTTTACAAAGACCAGGTTATGCTGTTTTTAGTCAATCCGATTTAGTCAATCTATATTTGTGTCCATTGTCATTGTGTGTTTGTGTGTGAGTTTGTCTGTGGTAAAAAAAAAAAAAAAACAATCAATGTGTGAGCAGTGAGAAGTGTAAAAAAATGTGCATGTCAGAGTTGAGCTGAAGTGTTTCAGAGGACATCAGCTGAGAAGGCCACATGCATCCTGGGGATGGATTTGAATTCACACATGTTAAATAGTGTGTCCCAGAGACCACCTGGTGTGGTCTGTGTGAGTTGAGAGATTATGCGTAAAACACGTCTGGCTTGTTCACACCTGTACTTAATGCTGTCGACTTTTGATCAGACTTTTCGGGACAGATGTTATTTCCAGGTCTGAAAAGAGTCTTAAAAAACAATCCAGGGGGTATGGTTCCACACTAAACCTGGGATTTGTGTGGACACAGGGTGACAGCATAGAAGATATGTGATAAAAGCTAGAACATAATAGTGTGTATGTAGCTTCAGAAAAAAAATGGCTGTAAGACCTAATGCAAAACAAATCCTTAGTGGAGCTTTTAGTTCACAAACCTTTAGAGCAGATGAGGAAATGGTGATTTTTATTTTCCCAGTTGCATGAATTGATCTCTCATGTGTCCCAATCCTTATTTATTTTTTCAATTTAAAATGTGATATTTGTCTCTTTCTTTCTTTCTCTTTATGCAGACAAGCATGCATGTGGACAAGCAGACACACAATGAGGAGATGAGCTGGCGACTTAGCGTGCATGTGTGCGAGTGTATGACGTGTGCATTTTCACAGGCATGTCCAGACGGGCCCCGGCTACTCCTCCCAGCCCTGTGTTCACACACACAGGCCGGAAGAATGGGCCTCATGGAGGGCTCACACGGGCACTTCCCCCCACATTCCTTACTCTGTTTTTCCTAGGTTAGCCCCCTTCCCCCAACACAAACACACCGCCGCTCCCCCACCATTCCTCTCGCCTGTGTGTGTTGCAGTGTCTGTTGTCCCCTGCATTCTTTAAAGCGGTGGCGACTGTCGCAGAAACCTCCACTACTGTTTTGTTTTAAAACACTCAGCTTAAGTCAAACTACTGTTTGTAGTGAAGACTCATTTGAAAATGACCTGTGCGTTTCTCAACATTAAAGCAGTGATTGATTTATTTGCGCTGACCTCTGGGTCTGACCTACAGATTTCAGCCAGACCAGGATTGTCCCTTGTGTTCCCTTGCTTTTGTTGTGCAAATCAGTGTGGGGGAAGGAAACCTAACTTCTTCACACCCAAACCAGCTTCCTGTCACACACACACTACTTTCACCACAAAACAGTGGTGTGTTGTTGTATCACCACAAATCCAGGCCTCTTTACTCTCACGTGCTCCCGACTTGTAAATACACGGTTTGTGCTATGAACGACACATCAGTCAAGAATCACTTTTAACTACAAAACGTTTAATAAATACTGAGGTAGTTGTAGGCATTGCATGTTTTTTTTTCATTTACACTTGGATTCATGAACACATCTTCAGTCAGCAATAACAACTCTTTAATGTCCATTGAAGCAGTTGAAGGCCTGGTCTGGATGAACCAGTAGTCCTGCTGGTTTGATCTTGTCCAGCTGAGCCCGGCTCCTGTGGCACATTTCCGGCCACAGATCCCTGGAAGCAGCCCGCCTCCTGCTGCCGCCGCTGTGGCCTCCGTGGTTCCTGGGACATGGCCCGGCTTGTCCACAGTCCCGTCTGGGACCCCCTCTGCGGACGGGGACGCACACACACTGTCCCCGGGGGGGGGGGGATGTCCCTCTTCTCTGCAGGCGGGCCCCTGAGGCCCCGTCGAGGTTTATCGCCCTTTATGTGGAGTCTCTGCGGGGTTTCAACACGCTGCGACGGCCCTCTGTAGAGGCATAGGGCTCGGGTGGGATCCCACCAGCCCCCGACTGCAGCTCACGTAGTCCATCAACACCTGGTTGACAAAGACCTGCTGGGGGAAGTTGGCCTGCTCCAGCTTTGCCTTCTTGCAGGGCAGGAAGTCCGGCTCCGCGGCCGCCTTGCCCCGTCTCTTCCTGGACTGCTGAGTCGGGACGGTGGGACACTGGTTCTCCTTGTCCCCGGGGACGGCTTTCTCTGCGCGGGGAGCCGCCGCCTCCTCCTGCCGGGGTAGAGTCGCAGACTGGAGCTCCACGTGAGGTACACACGCGAGGACCTGGTCGCCCGGCGGATGTTCACACTCGGCCTGCGCCGCGTGGTAGATGTCCCGGGCGGACTTCATCACCATGGTGAGCTGGAGGCTCCGGTGGAGCCGGAGTCCTCCTCTCTGGCTGCGGGAGCTGTACAGCTTCCCCAGGGCCACCACCATGATCCTCTTGGCCTCGGCGCTGACCTCCATAGTCTCGGTTTGTTTGGATTTCACTCCCGAGTTGTTGTTGTTTCAAATAAATGGGCTTTCACGTTTCGGTTTGGTCTTACCGGTGTATCCTCTGACTTCACGCGCAGACACAATACAGACCGCAGGGGCACGACGTGTACTTATCACCTCGCCGACGTCACTCCCCCTGCGTCACAGAAACAAAGCCCCGCCCACCCGCTGGTATGTTGTTTTACAGACACACGCGCAGCAAACGCAACAACTGGTCTCACAACTGTGGCTATTTTCGTCCGCCGGTGTCCTCTCTCACGGTAAGACACTGCAACGAGTACACAACACACAAAGGGGGACTGTCACTGTGATGAGTGAGCACACGTGCACCTTTTACCGAGAGATGTAATCAGGGAAAACACACAAACACGCACTGACAACCCAATCAAGTGCTTGATAGCAGCTGCTGGGCATGAGGCCACACATTCTCCCTTTTTTAGAGCATAAGATAAGATAAGATAAGATATTCCTTTATTGTCCCACAAGGGGAACAATAAAGCAGCATATACCCACGATTTATTTATAGTAGAAATGCATGGTGAATGTACTAAGTGAACTATTATTGCTGTGTTTTATTGTTATATTCGTAATCATTTGAACCGTATGTGTGGTCTGGCTTCTTGAAACCTTATTGTACAAATTAGGCCAATGTGGAGTTTGGAACTTCTGTCTGTCGCTGCAATGGATGTACAGTATTCCAAAGGGTTACAGAGTCTGTTGTCTTACAACTGGTTTACACAACTTGTTTGCCATTAAATGAACAACTGGCATAACTTAACTGGATCTGCTGTGGAGCGTTTACATAACATTGAAAGTCCCCATGCAGCTTTGAGGCAGTTCCAGTTAAATCAGACCTGCCACTTTCGAATCAATTTGTTTTGCTAACGTGGAAACACAAACCTGTTGTGTTGTCAAAACAATGAGAGTCATGTATCTCAGGAAAGGGACTTTAAATTCAGTCGGATGATTGTTTTGAATGAATGTTATGAAGGACATGGTTTGATTGCATATCGGCTACAATGTGCATTGTTTGGTCTGAAGGTGTACTCTGTGGGAGAGATTGCTGTGCCTTTGTAGTTTTTCTCACACTATGCAAATACATCCCACGGCCCTGGCTCCATGTAGGAGCCAGAGAAGGCTCCCTTTCCAGTCCCACCCATCCCCCAGTGTCTTACTTCCTTCTGCAAGAAAGGAGAAAAAGGGAGGAAGGGGGAGGCTAGCAGACAGATGCCCATATAAAGCACATCCTGCTCCTGTGGTTCATACAGAGGAAAACCCATGACGCAGGCGGGAGCCCTTGTTTCCTGACGCCATTTAAAGTAACAGCAGTGAGGATTGCATCAGGGTTTTTGCTACTTCCCCGAGCCCATATATGGGCAATGGAATCCATTTCTCCAGGCTGTGTGGCTGATAAGAAATGGTGTAGTAATGTTATTAATAGCAAAGAGTGGATGCTTGTTGTGTGACCAATAAATGTGCTGTGCTGCAGATTTAAAGTTCTAAAGAGTTTGAGATTTTTTATTTATGCTGCAACTATTTAGAAGGGAAATGTGTGCTGTCAATTGTCTGTGTTGGTGGTGCGAAGGTGTTTCAGATTTTTGGTTTCACCTCAGGCCGGGTGTGAATGGGGGTCTTTAGGTTTTACCCGGGAGGTCGGTTGTGTTGTGTTGTGGTGGGAGTGTAGCTGTCTGGGGGAGAGAACTGCATTGTAGGTGGCCTCCTCTGCTGTTTTTTTCCCCAGGTTGATAAGTTGCTACTTTAAGGGACCCACTCGTTTGTCATAAACACCAGTAGTATCCCACAATTTCACAACCATGTGTTAAGGTTGAAGTCATTATTTGTCAATGGGAATTGAATCCCATTGATGTCACTGTTTTCAGAAAATCTCCCCTCTTTAAAACAGTGCCTTCCTGTGGTCATTTTGTAGAATTGAAGCAAAAATGTGGAGACAGGGCCATTCAGTGGCCTTTGTACTACAAAGATACTATATACAATAGATTCACTTGTGAACCTAACATAAATATAACCAATATTATAAAGATATTTCTTCATAATAGACATATGTATAAAACTTCATAATATACAAATAAACGTATTAAAGTTGAATAGAAATCAATGAGAGTAAAAGTTCTTACTTTTCCCTCTGCTCATAAAATGTTTTGACTAGATGAACTGAACTATTGCCACATGGAGTTCTGGGCCTGGTTTATTTACAAATACGTTTTTATTAACATTTATTTTAAATTAACCCAATTTAGACAATTAACCCAGTCTAAATCAATGTGTATGTAAATATATATATATATAAAATACAGCTTTCCCCAATGTGGGACCAAACCAGAAATCAGGTTTTACGTAGTTCATCAATAGTTATTTGTGTTTACTCATACCTGTGAAAAGTCTTGCACTAAAATCGAATCACTTTTCTAAGATGCTGATGTGCTTGTGCTCCTCTGAGACTCATACAACAACAACACTTGACTTTAGTACATTCCTATCCAAGATATTTTTAATTGGTTTAGATACGGGGATCAGGAACGAAACAATTGGATGAACTGCATTCTGACAGAGATTATGTTATGCAGGCGAGTTTTGTGGTGAGCGATCAAATGGAGAAGAACCTCAAACCACATTCAAACAGAATCGTTTTGTCGAAGTTCATTTTTTTTCTCAGACTTAGTTTACTCTCACTAAAACAGAATTTTACCGCAACCCATGCCTCTATTTGAAACATGATATGCCCATTTATTAATTACTATTAAGTATTGAGCTAATAAATGTTCACAGATCAGCAACAACACGAGCGACTTCAAGTGGTTCTAATGCAGTGGAAGGTCAGTGTATAATGTAACTTATTTATTAGTTTCAGTTGTTTTTTTCATGGTAAAAGTAAAAAATACACTGATCCATGATGCCTCTAAATTAAAACCGTACAAAGTTTAAAATGATGTGTTATGTAATGTAGTGAGGCACCATAAACCTATGCAGTAGTGATCACATTATTCCACAAGGGGGCAGTAAAACATCACACAAACGCCACACCTCATACAAGTCATATACCATGAAACTTAAGACAATATGTTCACCTCTTTTGTGGTCTCCAGAGATTCTACAAAGAAATATGTTTTACATTTCCTTGTTTCATGTACCAGTTTCATTGCCAGACCACAACAGCTGGGCAGTCAGGAACTAGCCAGGCCCTTCTGGTTTCAAATTACACTACGTTTTTTAATCTCATCTTGATTTTTTTGAGACTCAATTACTTTTCAAAGTTTTGTAAAGGTCACTATGCTGAGTTAACCAACAATTTAACAATTATATTTTCATAAGTGATATCTTTTATGCAGGTTCAGATTTGATTGACATAAATGAGATATCATTTCTGTGAACATTCTTTTAAGCAAGATTGGATGGCACTTGTGAGGCCTGCTATTGCAGTGGGTCGATTTTATAATTCTGGAGCATCTACTTTGCCAGTGGGAGCTGGGGCTAACTGGGAGAAAGGCAGCGTAGAGGAAAGATAATGCATTAACAGTAAATATTAGCTATATGATGGTCAGATTTGTGGGGGGATGACGAAGACTGTACTTTTCCAGGAAGAAGATTAAATGGAGACACAAAGGACAATGTTTCTCAGTTGAGACAGTTTTATACAGACAAACTGTTACGTGTGCACATAGATTATAAAGCTCTTTGGACAAAGATAAACACAGGAGCATCACATGTCTGAGGGTATTTCCTTAAAAGGATGCTCAGAGCGGTAGCACTCCTTTGTTCCTGAGAAAGACATGTTCGAAGCATGTCGTACCGTACATGGACATCTTCGTCTCGATTGTATATGTTGAACATCTGCTCAGGGTCCAAGGCAGTACGCGTTGAATCAATGCAAAATCTTGATAACACTGTAAATATGGCAATCGATGTATTTGCTATTTTCTCTTTTTAATGTTGAGCCGGTCTTTCTATTTTCAGAGTACAATAAAGGACAGATCAGCGAACACTGGCCTCATGAGGTAGCCTTTCTTTCTAGTATGCAAATCACCGGCAGTGTATGTGTACTTATACAAATAAATGTGAAAGCAAAACCTTATACAAATTATGGCCGAAACGTGTTCGTAAGGCATGAAAATAACTGATCATGCGTGGCAGCCTCCACCTGGAGTTTCAAGAATGAGCTTTTTTTTTTTTTATCAGTAACTTTATGGAAATTACTGACAGCAAACTCCATTTCACCCTATCATAGTGTTTTTCAGCATCAATTATTTTAATTTGAAGCTGTACTTACTTGACATAACGTTGTAAGCTCACTGAGCATGACATCACATTTATAAACATAATTTCTTTATTTATTGATTAGGTTTGGTCATTTATCCAGTTAATACGCTTCAAACAAGGAGAAGATTTCATCTTTTATTTTAATTTACATCAAATTACATTGGAATATGCGAGCATTCATTTGTTTTTTGTCAAGACATTTTGTCAGTAGGCCAAATGTTTGACTTAAAACCACACATCCATCACGTGATGCACACTTAACACAAACTTCCCAGTTGAAAAAAAAAAAAATAGTCAAGAGAGGAATTGTTACAAATCTTTTATTAAGATATTCATTATTTAATCCATTTTGACATTTTATCTATGATTTGTATTTATCTTACAGTCGTTAATGTGCAATTACTTTTGATAATGTTGGGTCACAGTTACAGGGCTTTCACAAAGTTATTGGCACTTGGAACACGGAAAGAATAGGATGAGCAGTACAGGAGGTCAACTGGAGCTACAGGGTTACAGAGGGCAAGGTGCAGGGGCAGAGACTTGGGCAGACCAGTTCCTGCACGGGTTGTGAAAAAGCGTTGTTTCTAGGTACATATATACCCCATGCGGTGAGTGCACAACAAACAATTTGAGCTCTATGTGTGTGTGCGTGTGTGTGCGTCTATATATAATATACAGTATTTATCTATACATGTATATACTCGTATTTATATATGTACTGTTTAGTGACAAAAGGTTCCCCATGCCGTGCCACACCCTATCCATTCAAGTGTGTAGGTCTACATGTTTTGTCAAGTGTAAACACATAGGCTGAAAAGTACAGAAATTACATTTTGCTTAGAAAGTTCTGAAAAAAGAAAAGAAAGAAAGCCTTCTGCCTTCAAACGCGCACACACAGTGACGACCACACGCACTCGTCCATTTGCAGATGTGCCGATGTGTGTTGCACTGTGCAAGTAGGTTTGGGAGCGATGGACTTCTATTGGGTCATACCTTGAAATGTGACCTTAGGCAAAACCATAGTTGTTTGCATGGGGCAGATTTAGCCGAAGTTCAACACAGGCCTGAAACCAGCAGGTATTCTGCCTCTGTCAATGGAGCAGTGGGAACCTCTCCGTTTTGCGAGTGCACACTATTATGGCTTTCTTACAATTACTTGCGAGTTCACCGGTGATATTTCGGCTTTAGTTGACGACGGATGGACACAGTCGGATACCAGTCAAGCCCTTGTTGCTTCCACGTTGCTTTAAAAGCTTCACTGTATTTCGTTATTTTCATCTTATTTGGAGACTCGTTCTGAGAGACACGTTCCATAACGAGCCTCTTGGGGATTGGGACACATTTAAGACATTTTGCTAAATGAGATATTAAGAAGTTTAATTTCGTATCATTTTATTTATTGCTAAGTATTTGAAATTATGTGTGGAGCTGCAGTGGATTGACTTCCAAATCTCGGGGATTTCAGATTTACGCTCATGTTTAAAAGACAGGTTTCCGGTACAACATCATGCCATTTCCCAGCAGACAATTGAGTGGATTCTGGTTACTCTTACACAGCTGGCTAAGCACTGTGATAATAAAAACATTTGCTGAACTGTCGACTTAAAAAAAAAAAAACAACAAAAAAAACAAAAAAAACCCTGAAAGCCACTAAACAAATGGAACGCATTCTAATTCAGATTCATCTATATAAAACCACTGCTTTGCCTCTGTGAAACACACGCATAAAGTGGAAGTGAAAGATGACACCATTTGCATGAAGGACAGGAAGCGCAACAGTCTTCAAAGATACTGAGGAGGTAACTGGGGGGGAGGGGTGTTCATTTGGCATCTACAGTCAAATGCAAATCTGAGGTTTTGTTGTCATTATACTTACAAGGTACTGCATTTGTGTTCTCTCCATATGTTTCCCAGTCAAAGCACCCAAGTAAACTCATCCTTATACAATAATAAAAAATAGACCGAGCGATATCTAGCATGCTTATAGTTATTTTTTTTCTAATAAGATCGACTGCCTTGAATAAGAAGCATAATATTCCTTCCCATTATTATTATTTTTTTTCCCCCCCCACACTGTGCCAGTCTTCTGAAAAATAAAACCCCTTTCTAGAAATGCCTTTCCCCCCGCAAGGAGAAAGTAATCAGTCAGTTCTGTGTGGGCTTTTCGGACTGACAACACATTCCTAACTCAGACGTATATATCCACCCGCAGCAGGAATAATGAATCCCTGCACTGAGCCCCATTCTACCAGTCAACATCCATTCAACACTAACTTTCATAAAAGAATATAATAAAAAAAACAAAACATGGAGCAACAACTTGGGATTCAACTCGACAGTCTAGATTATTTACAGTAGGACTTTGTGCCGCTTTAAAAACAACATGGAAAAAAAAAAAAGGACATATTCCACCTCGAGGGATTCAACTGCTACACAACATTTCACCAAAGGTGCGTGAACCACTGGTTCCTGTCATTAAGGTGCGAAAACATCCACTTCCTCTCATGGAAGGTGCAAAATCATCACAGACTCCTAAATAAAAATGTGTCTGCCGTTTCGAGTTTCCATACGAATGAGGCGGTGCGTTAGATACGTAAATAAAGCCCACACCAGGATTCGTGGCACAGGGATTATTTGTCTCACATGGATAGTACCGTAAAATCTTCTTTCTCTCGCAACAATACCTCCCCTTGGACGTCGTCCTTAGCCGGCAGCTTTTCTGCGTATTGATTCAAATCAAAAGGCACATTCCAATATTCCACAATTATTTCCTGCGACTTTTTGCTATTCCCCAAAATGTCAGCAGTTTTTTTTTTTCCTCTTTTCAATGTCATTAGTACAAAGAAGAAACGAGCTGAATTGTCGGATCAATATAACCTCTCTATATTTCTACAGGTAAACGCTGCAGGTACGCGCAACCCAACGAGAAATCTTTATCGTGGACAACAGTCAAGCCGGCAGAATCGGTCTTATTCCTTTTTTCGCGCCAGTGAACAGAAGATGAAACGCTCCGAATTTAGCAGTTCAACTGCTCATTCCATCCCTCCGCACTGTAAAATAAAGATAAAAATAAACGAGGCCCTACCATAAGACTGCTTTATTATGCCGCTGCGCTTTTCTTTCTTGCTTTTTTTTTTTATATGCAAAAATAGCACGTCTCCTTGTTTGACAAGACCTCTTTCAATAAAACAGGGGAAAAAAAAAAAAGAAATTGAGATTTCAAAACAATCCCTCTTCGCTCACACCGTTCTAGGCATGGGCACTCGTATAAATATAGTTTGTCTTCTAAAAATATGACCTTCTTTGTTTACCCGTCGCCTGCTGCTGCAGCCGTCTCGGTAAATAGCTTTTCCCTCCTCTCTCTCTCTCTCTCTCTCTCTCTCTCTCTCTGCATCACGTTTCCGTTCATCGTAGACAAACGTGCTAAAAATTTTGAAAAACTGAAAGATGAGACCTATTCCTATAAGACACTGCACAGTGATACGCTCAGGTGAGATTCTCTGGTCTCGCTCTCTCTCTCTCTCTCTCTCTCTCTCTCGGCGAGGTGGGGTGAAGCACACCTGCAGGGTGATGAGTGGAAGATGCGAGAGGAGGGTAGTGTTCAATTATTTCACTCGCGCATCTATTTGCAAATCTAGTTCCTGTCCCGAGGCTGGAACACAAGGTGTCAGGCTTGCATAGAGGGACCCGCCACTGACACTTACATTCAATATACCCGCCACCTCCACTAATAACCTGTCCATCAGCCCGACCCCTCTCTCCTCCTCCGCCTCCAGGCTGCGCCGGAAGCTCCGCCCATCACCCGCACGTCAGGGAATGTATTTAAATATGCAAGAGTGGATGCGCTTACACACCTTCGAAAGACAAGGGGAGGCAGAGGGCAGTTAGGCCGCAACTAACGCTCTCCCCGTTCCTCCGCTAACTCCGTTGTAAGGTCATACAGCAAAAAAAAAAAAAAAACGTTTTCACGTCCTGGTTACATCGGGGCAACAACGACCCCAGCAGTGTAGTATAGACAGTCAAATGTGAGATATCAGTGTGGACCAAAGAGTGAGGAGGCAAGCAGAACGGTGGGGGGAATACCGGAATGACGCGCGTCGCCGAAATCTTAACCCTTCCCCAGACCACAGTGTTCAAAACAACGGTCCTCCGTCACCCCCCACGCCTGCTAGTGATTCACCTGAAGAGCCGCCCGACTCCATGCCGGCGCCGCCGGTGGCCTCAAGGGAGGCGGGGTCGAAGGCCTGATCCGCCCCCAGGGCGTCGTCCTCCGTCTTGACCCCGTCGGGGAGGAAGGCGGAGTAGGCGTCGCTCTCGGCCATCAGCAGCTTCAGCTTCGGGATCCAGCTCTTGCGGACCACGCGGCGCGCGTTGGTGCACATGTCGGCGGCGATGGCGTTCATCTCGCTCTCTTTGAAGCTGGTGGCAAAGTTCTGGCAGTAAACTGAAACGAGGGACGACAAACGCACCGGTCAGGCTTCGGTACACTTGGCGTTGTGGGCGACGACAGATGGGTCGCTTCACGTAGATGCATGATGCGGTGTTTTTAAAATGTCTGATTTCTATAAACTGGCTCATTAGCTTTTCAAAACATCTACCCCATGAATGACCAAGCCCCGCCTCTTGTGTTGACCGTTGATGTTTATTGGTCTGAGCTCTAGGATACGTGCACATTTTACAGTGGAGATACCGAAACTGTTTGTTTGGCCCTGTCCAAGCTGAACTGACTGCTGGGTGCAGCGTTTTATCTCATGGACATCTGCCCCCAAAAAAAGAAAGAGCCAGAAAGTTACCATCTCCCTGAGCGAGGAAGACCTCCTTTAGAGGAACGGTATTTTCCGGACTCCTGTGCATCAATCAGGCCCTCATACTAAAACGTTATTGCAAATGAATAGGCTTTCGGAGAAGGACCCCCTGCTGACCAACTCCTTTCACTAATGAGACATGAGGAAATGTGTTTGCTATTAAATAGCTACACCGAGCAATCAGGGAGACTGTCTGCTGCTGACGATCTCTTTCCAGGTTAACATTGCAATCTTGCTCTCCACTGTGATTTCTGTGGTTTACGACATGCAATCCTAAAGAGCAAGGTGCCGCAGGCCCTGTAAATGATCTACCGAGGGCGTCTTTATCTGAAACTCAGTTCCAGTCCACCGTGCGTAGGCACAATGCGCTTGTACACGTATGCTCACATTTGACCGCGTGCAGCACTCTGTTGTCCAGGGGCTTGCGGCTCGGGTCGTTGGTGGACGATCGGATGCCTGTCCCACAGCTATTGGCCAGAGTGTTCCTGAGGCGTCAGAGTCACATGGATGCACAGAACAGAGAAAACAAAAATTACGTTGTTTCATCCCTTCTACGCCGGCAGATCAAACAGTTCTATATTAGAACTAAGCCTTGGCTGAACTCGACATGAAACACTTGCAAAAATAGAGCCGCCAGCAGACGGAAGAAAATCAAACCTGTCAAAGAAGGCGGCCAGCAGCCTCCTCAGCAGCACCTTGTGTCTGGTCCCTGCGCTCACGTGACAGTTCATGAGCTGGGCCCGCGATATGTACACGGAAGTGCCTGCGCAGAGGAATGTACACGCAAATGATTTCTTTTAAACGGCAAGAAATAAATGTTGTTTATGGAGTGTCAAGGCGTTGGGTCTAAGGTTTGATTTTGGTTCTTTGCCCAATTTTTTCCCCTCTCCATCGTATCTTATTTCATATGAATTATTTTCTTTGTCTGACATCTGTGTCAGAGTTTCGAAAATGTTGAGAGGAACGCAACCGAGGGCCCATAAGGGCTGACACAACCACTCCGGCAGGATGTCCTTGACATGTCCACACTGACTCACGCGTGCAATGCCGCCGCCTAACCTGCCTGCCAATGCCCAGCCCGGGTCTTTTGAGGACAGCCTCCTCTACATCTGTATACATAGCACCGCCGTTGTCCTTGTCCTGTCCCGATCCCTGGTATCAAGTAACGCTGCTATGTATTGCTGCACGATGACTTTATTGTTCAGTTCTAGCCTTCCGTAATGCAGCTTAGACGTTACAGTAACTCCTGTCAAAATGTTTTAAGGCCTTGATATTCCCTGAGAGAAAATAAAAAACAAATCGGATGCATTTTACCACCTCCTTTAAAAAAGTCTTTCTTTTCCAAAGACACGTTTCTTCTTTTTCAACTACCAGGGCTAAATGCCAAACTCTAACCCTAAACTCTAACGCACTAATAACTCCGCTTTCATTGGAACCATAACCATAATAAAACAAGTCTCGAAAACCTCAAGCAGCCTTTTGTGTGTGTGTGTGTTTCAGAAAGTGAAATGCTTAATAATGTTGAGTTATGCAAGTACACACCTACAATCGTACCTGAGACTAACTCTAGTTTCTCAGCGGGGTCTCCTTCCTCGTAGAGTTTGGGATGACAGCGGTTTCCGATCTGAGCGATGAGTTCCGCGGGGAGACACGTCAGATCTCGGCCTCGCATCCTGCCCCGCGTCTCCGTGTGGTCCGGTAGAGCCTCGACGCGCTCGCCGGCCGCTGGTGAGACATAACACTGCAAAGTTACTACATGACACAAACGACAACACATTTAAGTGTTTTAAGGTTGTGCTCGTGGTCCTTCGGTTAAAGATCCAACCAGGCATTTGATAACTATTGAATCCATAAAATGATGACACTAAACCTCAGCTAATTCCAAGAGACCAGATACTTCACAATTCCTGAAGTAA
Source organism: Colistium nudipinnis (assembly GCA_016785305.1). Taxonomy (NCBI): domain Eukaryota; kingdom Metazoa; phylum Chordata; class Actinopteri; order Pleuronectiformes; family Rhombosoleidae; genus Colistium; species Colistium nudipinnis. The sequence goes on from JAFBJU010002402.1 coordinate 277,498, forward strand.
GGTGGCGTGAGAACAGAACATCATTTACATGCATGCCGCTGCATTTACAGGAATAAGCGTCATCTCATATCCTTTACCTGCGGCTCCCATGTTGAGCATGCTGTACATGGTATACATGTTGCAGATTTGCCTGTACTGTTCTTCGGCACATTCGTCGGTCACCTCTTCTTCTTCTTCATCGTCATGGTAGCTGATGGGCGAGTCACTAGTGTAGGTGCTGAGGGTGCCGGGGCTGGCGCCCTCCGACATGCCGTGTCCCGCCGCCGAGCTCCCGTTGGTGCTGGCGCCGCCACTGAGCCCGCCGCCGGCCACCATGCCTGCCAGGCTGGTGGCGGTGGCGCCCATGCCCATGGCCAGGCCGAGGGCCCCGTTGCTGTGGATGGCACTGCTGCGCACCGATTCCTGGGAATAACGAGCTGCCTTCCTGGCCCCACCTCCTCCCGCGGAGCCGACCCCGCCTCCCTCGCGGCTGCTGCCGCCCTCCCACAGCCGCTTGGCGACGGGGGTGCAGACCACCGAGTAAGGGGTGGCTGCTTCCGGGTGGCTCGCTGGCTGCTCCGTCTTCACTCGGGATACGAGGGGGAGCGGCGTCAGGCAGGAGGCGGGCCGCGCCGTGCTGTTGCTGGTCTGCGTCACGGGGCTCTGGGGCTCCGACGGTGGGGCCTCCTCTGCGTGAAGGCCCTGCGAGTCACAGCTGGGGGACGAGACCTACAAATGACAGAATATATATACGCAGCATGTTGATATATACAGTATATATTGCCGCGTATTGATGAACCAGTTGACGTGTCCCGACTCTCTGCGGTTGGGTTGCTGGTCTATCCCAAAATAATCGACATTAAAACCACCAATAACCACAGCACAAGAGTTTCAGATTTGTATAGCCTTGTTTGAGAAATGACCTCTTCGGAAAGGTTGGTATTTTATTTATTGCACTTATTGTATTACTAACTAAACTAAAAACGTATATTTTTAAGATTTTTCATTTGCATATGCATATTTTCTTGGGTCATGTCCAACATACAGCACCATTGTCAGGATATCAGTACACATACGTATGAAATGTATATCTCAGAATAGTTTACATCTAAGGGGGGGAAGCTAAGTTTAGTTTCTTATGATGTCTATAGACAAGAGAGCTATATCAACTCTGTGCATTTACTTACTGGAACAACTGACAAGCTTTTCATCTCTCCTTCAGATGACACGCGAAGATTTACCTTGAGGAAGAATTCAGTGCCTTTCTCCATGATCTGTTGGATCTGCAGGAAGCCGGCAGTGTACATGAGGAGGAACTGGTCCCCCACCGTCATGCTGAGACGGCCCGTGTAGCAGAAAGTCAGAATCTGCTGGAAGCTCTGGGGCTGCACCGCAGGTGGGAGCTCCACTACGCCGGGGCTGGACTCATTGCTGCTCCCACCTCCACCGTGGATGCTGCTGCTGCTGCTGCTGAAAAGGTCCCGGAAGTAGGAACTGCTCGCAGCCAGGACGGCCCGATGAGCCTGGGACAGGAGAAGACGGTTGAGGTAAAGACCAAGACAAGTGAAATAATCACCCAACGTTCTTTCACTTTATTTGATTCACCTCGTTAACGGATGAAAACCTGCACAGTGTGACATCAGCAGTTGGGCCATTATAAAGTGACAAAAGATCGTTAGTAATAAAAGTTTTAAGAACCCCAGCTTTCTTGTTTGAGCTCTTTTCAAAAATAAATATATTGGCCTTCACTCCTCAACACCCTATCACCTAAACTCGAACTTTTCCTCACTGAATCTTCACTTTTCAATATAAGAGTGAAATTGACATCCTTAAACAATGCCTTGATGTCCCGTCAGTACCTTGAAGGCATGGCCCTTGACCACCACGGACACGTCACAGTAGAGGCCCTGCAGTCGCTGCTCATTCAGACACTCTAAAACATTGTTGCCAAAGTTTGGGATCGCCATCTGGAGGGTCTGGGCCATGGTGCGCCTACGCACACCACCAAAGGGTCTGATCAGGAGAGAGAGAGAGAGAGAAAATGGGGGTGAGTTAGTTGGTGATTCTATTATTGATATTTGTCAAACCTTGTAATAATGAATATGGACCATAAGCGTAGGTGACGATGCGACGGTTGTGCATGGGACGTCTGCAGAGCAATTCTTACAGTTACTCATTTATTACCCTCAACTCACACTTTGATAGAAAAGAAAAAGGCAACACTGCTTGGTCACGGCCCCAGTGGGGTGGGATTTGCCCATTCACAACAATCACAAAAACCTGTTTCATCCTGTGCCGCTTCTCTGGTGTGAGGAGGATATCGGCAGGAAATGTGAGGAGGAGGAGGTGTAACATGACAAGGCTACGTGAAAAGACAAGCTCACACAGAACAGAGCTGAAAAAAAAGGCAACTGAAGTCGGTTACGTTCATGGACACAATAAATAGGCTTTCTAAAGTCATTCCAAACACACACCAAACCTAATTTAAGTCTTTTTTGCGTTTCTGCTGGGACAAAACATTAATAATGAAATTATCCTTTTCTGAAGAAGAAAAAAAAGTTATCCGGCTTGGCATATCCAATCGACCTAGGCCACAAATATGTGAGCGGGAGCTTTTGGCACATAGATACTTGAAACAAAGTTTTGTTGAAGCTTCCACGGATAATCTACACTGCACTCATCCCGTATGTCACATTACCTTGCAGTTATTGTTAATGCCTGGAGCAGTTAAAGTCATTTTTATTCGTTTATTTTTCCTCCTGCCTTCTATAAGTTATAAAATCCTGCGTCCTTATATAACTGGGTCATGTTCTGTTATTCTATGTGCAAGCGTGTGTGGCCCAAACAAACACCACATTGCATGAGTTCCATTCACTTCTTCTCACATTCCAAGGTAAACAAACCCCCTTGCTATGCACCCTCTGAAAGATTCCTATATTAGGACTGTCAATATAAAATCAGAGTGGTAAATTGTTACGATAAGTTCTCCAGTGTTCCATTCTCCAGAGGAATGTCAAAGCGATATACAAGTGCAGATGAGGACACAGGCCTGCACTGCACAAAAAGTGTGCATGCATAGCCGACGCTACTTTTGTCACGGATGCTTCACCACTTTAAAGTGTTGCACGAATGCACACAGCACAAACACACACACAGATACGTACCAAACGACAACAACCGTCAGATACGACGAGCGCAAAACGAGTGAAGCCCACCCTTCAACCAACTTTGGTGTGACTGACTGACGAGAGCTGGAGTGAGCCGCCCCATCATATCCAAAGCCTTTCATTTGGGACCTCGCCAAGCTCCAGGGTAAAGAGAAATGCTCTCTTTGTCTCTGTCTCACTCAAGCTCCCTCTCCCTCATACTAAAACACAGATGCGCACACACACTAACTCAAACAAACCCACAAAAGGCACACTGAGTCACACGCAGACATTAGACAATACTGCTTGTTTACAGTTTGGCGAGCTGCAGTATAAGCACACATGCGTGCACAGAAAGACACACAAACACGGGGCTGATAGCTGGGTGTGTTTGCACAATTTGCCCCGACAGTGAGAGAGAATGTGAGTGTGTGTGTGTCTTTGTGGGTCTGTGCATTGTGTGCGTCTTTATACAACAAGGAGGGGCAGTGGGGCCTACAGAGATGAGAGGGATCGTCTCAGGTCCTTGCTCCTGCTTAATATAAAGAGTTCAGCATGTGAGCGGGTGAAATTCACCCAAACTCACCCCATGGCTTAGATCGCATACCGACTGGCCAGGAGAGGAAAGTAGGTCACATATACTCACAACATACTTAAGACCGCAGACTTTTGATCGGAGGCCTTGAGAATGTTTTGCCTGCATTCAAATGACTCATGGCATGTTATGATGAGATAGCCATCGGCATACTTCTGAACTTAAAACTGGGTAAATCATTTCCAGTTTGTCCAGTTGCACCACTGACAACAGCATGGGCTTTTCACACTGGGATACAGTGGATGAGAAATGTGGAGTCACTGGTGCAGCTGTATTCCCTCTATGGGCATTTCCTGGTTCTGTGTGTGCCCATGCCTGCATGGCTGTGCCTCTCTGGCCAATAATCCACACATTTACATTTACTGGCCGGATCCAGTGTTATTGCTATTATTAATGTTGTTATTATTACTATTATTATTATCTTTGGCGTGAATATGTCAAGATGTTCAAAGCAGCACACACACACATAACTTCTTAACTCCACATTAGTGAAGCTTCACCAGCATGTACCTGCGACTGTACCCCGCCTCCGTCCCGGTTTTATACGGGGTCGGAGGCGGGGTACGTGTGCCACCTCCAGCGGGCCGGGAGTGCTCCACTGTCCGCTGGCACCGAGGCCGGAAGGGGGGGCGACGGAGGATGGCAGCGGACAACCCGGTGAGACCCGGCTGAGGGCGACGGTGCGTTGCTGCCAACGTGCAGTCTAGTGACAATCAAACCTGGTAATCTGAGCCATGTTCATCAGACTATAGGCGGTCGCTAATCTGTAATGTCTCCCCCCCTAGTGAAAGCTTGAAATGTTTAATGCCCTCTCCCATCCGCAGCAGGCCCCACAGAGGTAGCTAACAGCTAAGCTAACAGCACTGTTAAATATTTTGGGTTCGCCCCGGCGCACCATCCGCCTCACGCACACTCCGCGGCACACAATGTCAAGCATTTCCGTTCACAAACACAAACACACAAACCGGACACTTACTGCCTGAGCCGACGGAGTAGGTGCGCTGCGACGCCGGTTGTCAGAGCCCGAGTGTTGCTTATTTAAATATTTTGGTGATGGGGGAAATCGCTCCCCCTGTCATTCTCCATTCCGCCGACATCAACAGGTCATCCCGGGACACGCAGCCGCTGAGGGCGAGCCAGACGGAACCAGTGCGGCGCGGAGCGGGGGGTGGGCGCACAACAAGGCACCGTTCTATCTCCCTCTAAACTGGGACCTCTCGCTCACACAGGGGCTGCCTTGCCAAAAAAAAAAAAAACTGCCATGGCATTTTCACATATTTGTGAGAAGTTGGAGTTTAACCATTTAACTACAAAATTAGCGCACTCACACGTTGCTTTCCGGGCAGTTTTTTTTTAGTTCCACCCGGACCCTTCCTCTTAAGTCGAGCACTTACCAAAACTTTTAATTGTCTCGCAGCAGATGATCAATCGATCGATCGATCACCTTAAATCCACCGCACAGACCCCACTCCCCCCTTCCTCTCTCCCCCTCCGTCACCCCTCCCCCTTTGCTGCTGCCGCCGCCGCCGCCGCCGGTGAATCCTTACACGACCCCGGCAGGGTGCCCCACACATTGGCGCTCAGGGTCTAAACTCACCCCGCTCCTGAGCTTCGGTCGTGTCTCCCCGCTTCTCCCGGCTCCGAGCAGCCATTCAGTGCCGGGATAGAACCATCGGGGGCGGTGCGACGTTCCGGGGGTAGACACTAATCGCGCACAGCAACGTTGCGCTCGTCACTCCATCGCACGGTGTTTTTTTTTTGGCGTTTATTTGAGGGGGGTGGGCTGTTTGCGCATTGGCACCGCAGCAAACTGCAAGGAGACACCGTCCCTCAACCCCCCCGTCCCCCCTCTCCTTGTGTCTTGTCTCTGTACATATGAATGAGAGAGTAGAATTGGGAAAAGTACGCCGCGCGCGCCTGTGTGTGTGTGTGTGTGCGAGCGTACACGTCTTTATCTTGAATGAACTCGGTGGATGTATATAAAATAACAGTAAAGCTGCACCTTTGCTGGCTGTAAACACGAGGAGCAATGTGTAATAAAACTCCAGGTGGTGTGATACCTACCTATACCCCACCCCATATAACGTTCCAATTTATGTAAGTGATACGGTTTTATTATCCCAAAGGCCTACATCTAAAGGCCTAACTGTGATGCTTTACATGCCCTTAATATAGCCCACCACCATTCATAGCAGCTATGACAGTGCATATGTAGGTTACACAGTGTGAGATGGAACTCTCTGGGCTGAGCTTTGGTTTTACTGTGTGCGATGAGGGAAATCACTGCCATTGGAAAGTGATTTCAATGTGTCCATGTGCATTTTTGTAATGCACATCTTATGACAGCACCTCAGCCAAGTTTGGATCAAAAGTGTTGCATGGTTAAATAAATGTAGTTCCTGCATCTACATGGACGAAATAGTGCCTTAGATATAGTTACTGCTGTATAACACAATACATGCTAGTATGACACCATTCCATGATACAATTTCGAAAATAAAATGCAAAAAAGTCGAAATTTAAATAGAAGGAAAAATTGTAGTAAAGAATAAGTAAGGTCAATTGATTACTTTTTCAACGTTGTATTTAGATAACTTGCCTCAGCTTTAAAAACGTGTTTGACTTGTTTTTTGCAAGGCCAATAATATTGTAAAATTTGATGATAATGTAAAAGCAAAATACACGATAATAAAAGCTGTGTTGAGCCTGTGGGGTAGTTTTTCGTGAACTTTATCTGGAACCAGTTCCGGTCACGTGTGACATACTGCAGGTAAACCGCGCCCCCTCCCCCAGGTCACCTGTGTGTACACAGGCACAGAGTGAACAGTTTACGTGCGCTTGTTTGTTTGGATCTTCTCCCGATGAAGTGGCGCATTGTCCCCGTGCATCGAGGGGAAGAAAAGTGGAAGAAAAGGTTTGTATACACTATGTGCCACTCAATTAGGTTTCCCAACCAAGTTCGTCCCATGAACATATACTGATAGAGCATTATTAGATGAGTGAGCGGTCCGTAGCGCTAATATACATACTGGCATCTTAAAGTGGAATGTTATGATGCGTGAAAAATGCGAAACAATGAATGAAGACCATAAGACTACACTACACTCTCCAGCTGGGATGTCTGAACGTTGTTTAACGGTGACGTGGCCTCGAACGTTTCACCACACAGTGCGGTTAGCGTTAGCTACCAAGCTAGCACGTTAGTGAAGTGAAGCTTGGGCGGAGGGAGATGAGAGTGCCCGACACATTCAGCCACTTTGAAGGAGGATTTTCACTAACTCCCCCAAAGCCATCACGTGTTGGTCCACAACGATACACGGTTGAAACCTGAGAGCTTTCACACTCAATACATTACACTTCACTTTGTTTATTTAATTACAGTTTTAACGATATCTTTCTTTGAAACATGCAAAAGTCAGTATTGGCACACACACACACATATATACAGATATTATCATTCATATTTTATTGATGCCCCTTATCTTTTACTTCACTATAGATGTAAAAGGGAAACTTGCAATGAAACATCTACCTGCTAAGCTGCTACCTACGTTTGAAAAGTTGACCCAATGGTGTACAAGCACAGCATGGAGGAGTCCAGGTTGGCTTTCATTGATCAGGAGCATGTAAGTACCATTTTGCCTCAGGATTTCCACGGAAATACCTTATATTTCCCGGGACTTAAGAACTAATGGAATTAGTAAAAATAACTTATGTAATGTAATAGATGCTCATACTACAGTTCATGTAACTAGAATACATATGTCTAAAATCACCCATTTAGTTTAAATCTCAAACTTGTGCATCTGTGTATAATTTATTGGTCAAAGATCAAGGATTACACTGACAATGAAATTATGGCCATATTTACTTTTTGTATGTTGCTGTATTCCATCGTTCCTTTGCATTCTCGGTTGGTAAGAGGACCTCTCGGCATGAGCTGAAATGGTAAAGATCATCTTGTTCAGGAAAAACTGAGTACTTGCATACCTGGTTATTATTTTAGTGGCCTACATTGGTTTGTGTGGTTTGGTTGCGTACATTGCCCAGTGGTGCTCAGTGGTCCTCTCTTCCACGACAGCAGTTGTGAAAGAGAGGTTATCTCATATGTGTGAGGATGCTTATTCCCGGTTTATCTGAATTTGAGTGGTCATGCAAAAACCTAGAGGCTAAGGTTTTAGTATGAGAGAATGGGGGCGTATGTGGGGGTATTAGACGGGCAGACACTCTGCTGGGCATGGTTCCCTGCTTCCCTGTTGACGGCCCCTTGGCACCCAGACTGGCAGCAGCATGCTGTGACTCCGTCCCAGCAACAGCGTCACAGATTTGGGCTAGCTGCCATGGGGTCCCCAGCCAATCGGGGCATGCACAGTGCCAGAACACTCCAGAGGTAGCCAATAGTAAACCCAGATGCATTTGGTGTCATCCCTCCCAGATGTGAATTCCTTAAAACCCACAAGGTACACAAATGCGGAGCCAAACATGCAGCTCGAACTCAAAGACGGTGTGTGCACACATATACAGTGGCTGTGTGTGAATGTATGAAAAGGAGATGAGACACAAAGCAGTCACTGTGTGTTTAAGTGAACACACGTATGAATCATAGCATAGGAAGTTCAGCTCAATCCTTTCAGCATTGCTTCATGATCAATGGTTCACTTCAAGGTGGCATATCACTGCTGCATGTGGAACTAAGTAAGTAAGTAATGCCGGGATGTAACTGCTGCGAGTACTGTAATCCTGTTTTACCTCTGAATGTCAAATCATTCGCTTTATTGTTCAACAACATAAAATATGACAAACTTTGTTTGAAATATTTGAATTTTTTAATATTTGATTTATTGCTAACCAGTCCAGTCATGCAACAATTGCTTATTGTGAGGGTATTTGTCAACATCATCATTTGAGGAATAAAAGAAAAGAAATGAATAAAGTCAGTATTATAGAAACAGAAAAAAAACAAAACATAACCCCAACCCATCCATGAAAGTTAGATCATAACATGTGATTTGCCCTCTGGTTGTCATCATTTAGTCTAAAGGGAAAGAACAAAACAGAATGATTATTGAAGATAAAGTGTAGTCTTCCTGTCAGAATATCTAAATATATAAGAATAATAAATAAAATATAATGTAAAAGAAGTAACAACAATGCAAACGATTAAAAAAAAACTTGCACTGATGTCAAATGTCTACAGCTGCTTTGTCTTACCTTAATCACGGTAGCAGTGATACCATAGATGACAGAAATGAGGAAAAAAAGCAGGAAAGCTAATGCCATGTGCCAGCTCTCCACTTCTATATCTTGGTTCACATCGGCATGGAAGATGTCATCTAAAAAATTACAGTGCTCCATTTTGTCTGTGAAAGAATCAAAACGAGAATTCTAATTTAGGATTTGATTTGACATTTGTCGCCATTGTCCAAGGACTGCAGAGAGTTGTATAGAAACAAACCGTGCACCTGGTTTCGATATATCCACGGACAAGGTGGCGTTCGCATGTGTCACCCTGCAGGTGATGATCGCCCCCGGTAACCAGTTGTCTTCAGACAGACGAAGGTGGCTTTGGACACTGAACTTTCCATCCCGGCTTTTTTGGGGCTCTCTGGTGTCGTAGTGCGACAGTTTCGTGGATTCGTCCAGAAACCAGGTGATGTTAATGGACGCTGGGCTGAAGCCAAACACCAGGCACACCAGTTCATTTTTGCCCTGGAGCAAGGTGACCGAGGGTTTGCTGTGGGTGACCGAGGCTGGGGATAGTAGTCACGAAAGTGTTATTGAAGTTTTTAAAGGTCATACAGCAGAAATATGTGAGTCACATTGTAAAGTTGTAGTACGTATACTTTTTTTGCCTAAAAAGACCAAATCCACAATATTCATTCAAAGCTTCGTTTCATATGTTGTACTGTCCTCAACTCACCAAACACATTGTTTATGGAGCTTTCAAAAGGCATTTCGGACGACTCGTGTCTGACCAAACAGGAATATGTAGAGTTCTTGTCTTCAGTTTTCGATATGTTAAGTCTGCTGCTCATTGAATAAGTGCCGCTCTCTCTGTACGTCCACGCGGCACCGTTGGTGAAGCGAGCCGATGGGAGCCTCTGGCCATTCTCTTCCCAGTACACAAAGATATTGGATGGGTAATATCCAGAGACCAGGCACATAAGTGAAACAGCATCTGACAGCTCAGACACAGTTGGTTGCATTATATTCACTGTTGGTCCATACAAGTCTTGACGGGGAAACAAAAGAATATAACAGTTAGTTGTGGATTTTTGTTATTTTTGTTGATCAATGTCAATTAGCACAAGCGTTATGAAGTTGCCTTCCAATACTCAGTTTAACCCAACAACTGCAAAACTTCAAGTTCATTTTATGTTCAATGTCACCTCTGCTTTTGCTTATATGATCCTTGTAGCCCTGGTGGGCGCATCGATGCGTTCCTTCACAGGAGACGTTTTTAAATGCACGCCAGTCCCCAGCTGACACATTGATGAAGCTCCGCAAAGTCTCCGTCCCGTTTTTGTGTTTCATTGCGGGCTCTGTATGGACATTCAGGGAAAGTTGGTGCCCATCTACCTTCCAGGTAATGGAGAAGTCATTGAGATTTAGGCCAACCAGAAGACATGTAATAGTCACTTGGCCCTGGTTCTGAAACTCCTGGGGTGGAGGTCCTTGAACATATACGCCAACAATCTGAGAGGAAGCTGGACTTACTGAAAAACATAATAAAGTAAAACACTGAATAAATGAAAACATTATTATGGGGAAAAGTTTCAAATTCTCAACAGATCATTATGAGACAGCATGAATTTAGTCTTCACCGAAAAGATTAAGCAATAATAAAATACAAATTGGATTGGTAAGGTTTACCTGAGCAGAAGCTGATGCTCTTGTTGACCTTTTTTTGCAGAGACACGTCGGACACTTCACAAATGAAGACTTTCCCTGTTTTCCACTCTATCTGCTTGATATGAAGGGGACTGGTCACTGTCACTAGTCCGTTTGCTCCCATGGTGACATCATCGTTTGCAGATCTTTGCTTAGACTCAGAAAACCATTTTATTTGAAGGTTGAATCCTCGTCCAGAGCACAAGAGTCTCTGTGGTCCTGTGTCCTCACTGGGGACCAAAAGAAGGTCCACAGATGGCTCCACTAAATGAGAGATGGTTCAGTGATAAGCAGATCAAAACAGTGTGCTACATAAGACTCCAATGATGGAACTAAGCATTACTCGTCTCACCAAAAATATTTCCCGTTGAGTCCGACCTGAAGACGGCTGAGAAGCCTTGATGGATTTGGCAGGTGAACGTTTTGTCTTTATTCCAGTGACTAAAAGGAACTGAGAAACGCCTCGTGATTGAATGGAGTCCCGGAGCCTCAGGGAGATCGACATACTGTTTATCAGAGATGTCAACATTGTTGGCCTGAAAGGTGACGTAGAGGTCACTGGAAGACAGTTGTGTGATGCCGCACTCGAGCACAGCGCTTTCTCCCTTGAGTAAATCTGGGAGGGACCTCTTGATCGCCACATTTGGAGCTGTGACTGCAGGTCCTAAAGGATCCAGAGAGAAAACTAATCAGAATTCATTACTTACAGTCCTTTGTAACTACAGTATGTCCTAGTGTCATGTTGTGTAGCCAACTTACCCGCAACATGCACAATTGCCTCAGTGGCTGGGAAACACTTATGGTCAACTCTACATTTGAGTAACTTGAGTTGTTTCCACTGACTTGAGGCAACTGTCAGATCACTGATTATATGAGTGGTGTTTACAGTCTGCGTGACGGCGTTATTTGGTGCAAGTGTTCCGTCCATCAGCCAGGTCACCTTGGCATCAAACAAAGTGTAGACAGAACACGTGGCTTTCACTTCAGACGCTGCCGTCATTACAGCCTCGAAGCTGGGAATGTCCACATCGATGGAAGGAGGGGCACTCGCACGGACTGCAGGAAAGATTGTATTTGTCTGCACTTGTTAGTCCGTTTAAAACTCTCAATTTCTAACATCAATGATATAACATTCATGATGCAATTTATATTGTGCTCTCAAAAATGCAGACATACTTACTTTGACAAATATTTATCGTTTTAATGAAGTATTTTTCGCCGTGAAGGGCTTTGCATCTGAACACGGAGCCGCTCTCCCACCCCGCCTTCTCGGGCTCTATCTCACTGTCTAGGCTGAAGGTTTTCTTTTCACCCTGTATACTCTGCGTCTTCCTTTGAATTAGTAGAGTATTGAGGGACTGGTCGTCCCGTTGCCAGTCCACCGTCAACCGGTCTGGGTAGAAACCCGTCAGGGTGCAGATGAGTCGGACCGGGGAGGTGCCAAATTCACCTTCCCAGACAGGGTACAATTTGATGTTGGGAGAGGTGAACTGCTGTCCTAAACAAAGAGCATAGATTGTTTTTATTTATCTAATTTCATATGTTTCATATGGTACATGTAAACATTTCTGAAAAATGTATTTTTTTCTCTCATCTGTTATACATACCTTTAGAATTTGGTGAAGTAACCGACTGTAACAAACAACTGTCTCAATTCTAAATGCAATGTTTTTGTATTTTGGCTAGATGGCAGAGTTGTACTTTCACAGTGTATGGGGAGTCATAGACTCAGGTGGAAATAGGGGCTGGAAGTCTGTTGCACAGATGTTGTGGCATGACAGGGCAGAGTGATCCCAGCAAGCAGCAAGCAGAAGCATTAAGTAACTCCCAGCTACCAAAAAAGTATCAAAAATACAGAAGTGAAACAACATAAGGAGCAACGATGCATCACAGGCCCCAGGTGTGAGGAGTGGTTATGCCAGTAAGCGTAACAGAGTGCACATTTAAATATCTCAGATCCGTTTTTCACATAGGTTCTATGGAGCCTGTCATGACTCCACTCAAGCTTTTCGTTTTGAAGTCTATAAATGACAAACTTGAAAAACTAACTGACTGTAAAGTCTCCAAATGTTGAGCTGTGCAAGGTCTGTTGAGTCCAGGTGCTGGGGAGGTGATGATAGTCATTATATATAAAATATGAATAGATTTGAAAAATAATTGAAACATGATTATGATGTTAAATGGCACTGTTATGAGTAACGAATGTTAGACTTTCATCAAGGAAATTAGACAATACAAACGTAATCCAAATAATGATGGCTGAGAGAAATGCAATCACAGGTTCTGTTGTCATCTTCATTTAAACATTTATTTTAAAAAATCCACAAAGATCTGGTAAATATAATAGAAAAGGTGCAGTTGTGACTACTTACATGATACTATGAGTTAATAAGAAAAATGTTTGAAAAAGTGATCTTTAGAGAACGTTTGCTGCATTTCATTTAACCTGAGAAGACAAAAAAAACACAACAAATTAAAGATTAGTAATATTGCACCAAAAAAAAAGATTCTTGAAAATGATACCAATTTTCTTTTATAAACAAAAAAAAATATAGTGCCATTGTATGTTATATAACCAACAAATGCATAACAGCTGCAACTTTACATCATCATAGACATTATATTACAAGTGTATCCTGAATGCTGGAGGGACTTTTTTGATAGGATGTCCTTTATAGTTAAAGTCCAACATTCACCAATGAAAGACCATTTTTTTTTTAGGTTTAATGTCATTTACTGAGGTGTTTTACCTTGCAAATGTTTTTTTAAATACAATAGAATGTGGCACAAATGCTAAGGTGGCCAACAATTGCAGAAATAGGTTATTATAAAGAACACTATGTCCATGTAATTTGAAAATGATGATTTATTTTTGATAATACACGGCTCATAATGTAACAAGTTACTATATTGCTAATTCAATTCATAGAAAGCTGCTATATATTATTATTATATTATATTAATTTTCGTTTTATGTTACTCCATTTACTTTGTTATGAAATCAAGCCTTTCTGGTATTATCTCAATTGTTAGTGGTAACGTATTTACAACAAGATGATTGTAAACTCACTGTTACCTTGAAGGCAGTGGTCCCAATAGCAAACATCAGGGTGATGAGGAAGAGAAGGATGAAGGTGACGGCAGTGTTTCTCATGTTATCTTCTTCTGCCTCCCTGGCACTCTCCCACTCCACCAGAAACCCTGGATGTAATGCACAGTAATTATACCATTAATAATTAAAGGGCAATCCACTCATGACTTTAACCAATAAATGATTCATGTCCTGTCGTACAGTTGTTATTTCTGTGTTTAGTGTGTACCACAGGGCTAATAGATTTGCATGACCTTCCAAATGGTTGATTACGTTGTTTAAAGTAGTCCCAGAGTGATGCTGATTTTTTTTTCATTTTGAAAGAGTCCATTGTTGGCTTAGCGTGCATGACTTGCCGTATGAATATATTTATAATTTTAAAGGCCACAGACATGAAGTCAGTCCCAAAACTTTCATATATCTTATGTTTGGGGAGGTGCAAGAGCCAGTAGAGGAAACTCACGTAGACAAAGACAAGTCGCACAAACACTGCGTGCACCTTCTCCATACCAAATTCAAAAATGTGGTTTGTTCAATAGAGTTTTTGTCTCAAGTTATTGTGGTGTATTAGCACCATATTTTAGTGAATACAGTAAAAGCTTGAATGTGAGATGTTTTGTTAATGACTATGTATGAATAATGCTTTACTCGTGGTGCAATCGAAATAGTACTCGCAATAAAAAAAACATGTAGCTACATAAATGCATGCAACAAACAACAACAGAATTGCAAAGTGCTTTTTTTTTTAATTTTGAATCTGCATTTAAAAAAAAAAAGACAAACACAATCTCCGATCAGGAGCCACAAACATTAACACACATCAAAAGACACAGCGACACAAAATGACATCTACTTGGCCTTGCACGTATCAGGGATGTTCATGTTGAGGTTGACCATGTTGGTTTTTTCACATGAGGTCTGCACAAGGGATCTGACAATGGCTTTAGGATTGTCGACCATAGACTGGTGGTAAACTACACAGCTGTACACGGCATCATTGTTCCTCCACTGGTCCATCGGGATGGACAAATGGCCGTAGACGGAATAGGTTAGATTGTTTTCTATGGGGTTTGTGGTATTCAAATTGTATTGTGAGTCTACTGCTTCATCGTTAATTAGCCAGGACACGAGAATCTCCTGAGGAAAGAAGTCCTTCACAAAGCAAGTCAGGGTCACCGTCTTTGTTTTAGAGTGTTCTAGCGGTGGCAGCATATACACTGAAGGACGCTGGAGCTGCCCATCTGCAAGCATGAGAGCAAAAATTAGTCCACATGCCACACTGAAATTGAAAAATCAGATTTATTGAACAATTGCCGAATAATCTTACCATTAACCCTCTCATAGGTCGTCTTTATGGGGTCAATGATTTCCTTATGTTTCACAACGCAGAAGCGTTTAATCCCTTTGCTCCATTCATCGAAAGTTATGTCCAGGTGAACGCTAAATGATTTTTGAGATGCGGCCGGGTCCATCACGGCAAAGGGCATCTGTTTTCCTGCCTCGTTCTCCCAATAAATCTCCTCAGCCGCAGACCTTTTCACCGTCACATGACATGTTACAGTTCCTTTCTTTTGTAAAAACATACCCTCCATCGTGGGTCCTTCGATGTGTATGTCTATGTCCGCATCTGCACATCCCGAAGTCACTGAGTGGGAAATTATTGAGAGATATTACAGTAAAAAACCCCAGGAAAGTGGAATTTAATTGACATCAAATGTTGCATTTATTTTTGTATTTTACTCACCACATTCTCCTACAGGGTCGTAGGTATAAGGTACTAAAATGACTTCATCACCCCCGTCGTTCTTCCCCTTAAACATACACGTAATATCCGTCTTGGGAAGCATGTCTGTGGCCTCCACTGTGAGAATACTCCCTGCACTGTACAGCGTACCGTTCTCACTCTTTTTTTCCTCCACAGTGGTTTGGAGCTCAGTTATTTTTTGGGCGATTTCCACTCCATTTTTGAGCCACTTGATCTCATAAACCTTGGGTGAAAATTCTTGGGCAAAGCAGGCGAAGGAGACCTCATCTTCCGAACCAGAATAGGCCAAGACTTTAAGCTGTGGCCTCTTATAAAACACCTCTGAAAAACAAACACATACACAGATATATGTATGCAGAAGCGAGGGTTGATATATATATAAATATATATATATATATATATATATGCAGAAGCAGGGATGAAGTGCTACGGTGCTCATGCACTTCTGCATATACATTGACTTTTAAGGCAAGCAAACATAGATGTGAATGTTAATTATCAACGTACAGTAAAAAGACAGAGTTTGAGAAGGGATAGGATTAAGCGGACGGAGAGAAAGAAGCAGGGCACACTGCATTAGACGGCCACAAAGGTATTCTACATGGCGTGTTAATAAACAAAAAAATAGATGCTGAATATGAATTAGCAGACTCCAGCCCTCTTACTCCACCTGACGATTTGTAAGGCGTCCGTGTTATGAAATTAACAATAGTTGAGGATATTTCTCACAATGTAATTTATAATATAGATTTCTTTCTTCGTTTCATCGTTTTAACCCTCCTATTTGTTCATATTGCCTTCACATGTCAAACTGTAGTACATCAGTTGTAAGAAGTTAGATTAGATTAAAAAAACCTCTCTTTAGAATACCAAATAGACAGTTGAAGTTTATGTAGACGAGACTTGTTCTCGTTTTGAATAATTTGAGGTACATAATGTCACTTTTAAAGGTTATATCCACAGAAGAGTGCACTTAAGTGTTTAATGAATCATAATTAGTATTTGTGGTATTCTCTATTGTGCCTAAATTACATAATTCACCAGTTCATCATTAACCGAATGCCGGTAGATTGTCATATTCTATAAGCGATACATAATAATAACTTAGAAACATTCAAATTGTTGAACTCTTTAAAAATTACACATCTGTGCCGTGCAAACCGGCAGTAATGATCTAAACGGGTAATTATGAAACATAAATCTTACTTGGCTTAATAATGGAAGCGTCTGCGTTTCCCGTCGCATGAGTCGTAGTACACTGGAACGTCGCACGATTGTCCCAGTCCTGTCTCGGGACTTGGATTTGACTGACTCCTGTATAGAGGTTTCCGTTCTGTACTGATGGGTACTGAACGAAGTTCGTCATGGAACCGCCGTTCTTTTTCCATGCAAAGGTCAGCGTGGAGGGTGTGAAGCCAGTGGCCAGGCAGCCAACAGTGACCGTGTTCCCAGTCCCAGAACCACATTGGATCAGAGGAAACACGGTTGGTGCAGTTGAAGTGGCTAAGATAGGGGGGAAAGAAAAAACATGATTGTAAAAGAAATACTGAATTCAAATATTGAATTACAAGCAATGTTCACCAGCATTAGCCACAGAAAAATAAACAAATCAAGCCTTTTAAAGGTATTACTTTGCAAATACGGATTTGATACATTTTTAGTAAAGTCCATCCAGGTTTTTTTGCACAAAAATGTAACCATCTCAAAACAATTATTTGTAGCAGTTTTCTTTTGCTCTAGGTAAATTACTTTAAATGTACAATATATTATATTCTCATATTCTCCCGTTATTTTAGTTCAGTTTGAGCTTTTAAGAATGAGGTTAACATCATATTCCTACCCACAGAAAGAGTTAACCATTCATGCCTTGGCCGAGTAGTTAAAAGCACTATGCTGAATCTACTTAGCTATAATATGAAAAGGCAGCATCTACTAATGGTGTGCACCAATACGTTCATCTTAAAATTGTATGTTATTTCATGCCAGTGTCAAAAAATCAATTAGTATTAAAGATATCATCATTTGAGTTTCAGCAGTACACGCGGTTTTAAAGACATGATGAGTTAAACATGACATTTTATACTTTGAAACACATTCTAATGTACATTTTAATGATCGATTCTTACCTGAGGTGACTGTTACCAGAGTACCTTTTCCCCAGTAATCCATACCCCAATAGTCACAGTTAAGAGTCTCAAGCCAAACATTGTGCAAGAACGTACTTAACTTAACAAACTAAAAAAAGATGATAATAAACTTAAAAAATAAAAAAATATACTTAACACCATATAGTGTGGTTTTGGCAGCACTTAGAATCCAAATTCAAGGCTGTTAATAAACTTAAGTATCCAGCTGAACCGAACAGCCAACAGTTACAAATGTTTGGCCGGTATGTGGCCACACAATTGTCGTATAACTAATCAATGGTTGCAGCTCCTGACTCCATGAAAAAATGGAAATAAACATTTTATTAGGAATTTCGTTCTAGTCAGAAATAATGAGATAATCTTACCTGAGGTGACAGTGACCATGGTGCCTTTTCCCCAGTAGTCTAACCCATACACAGCTACAAAACTCCCCAAGCATTCCATTCAAAAACTTGCTCTCACATATTTTCCCTTTTAATTTTTTTTCACAATCTACCAATTATAATAGTTTTTTTATGCCTGATTTTCAACATCACTCTTCAAACCGAGTATGTCTGTACGGATTTAAAGCGCGGTATTTCAGAAATGATTTGACGTGCAGGTGTCACCAATTAAAGCCACACTTAAAATGTTTTTCAAATTCAAATCTATACATAAGAAGGGATGGAAAAAGATCGGCTTACCTGATGTAACTGTAACCATTGTGCCTTTCCCCCAGTAATCGAAAGCATCATCACAGCATAATACATCAACTCATTCAACATACAAAAACTAGCCCCATTAAAGAGTATTGTGGCACTTAGACCAAATAATGGTAAAATAGCCAGTGTAATTATAATTTTAGTATGAGAAACTATTTTACCTGTTGTGACAGTGACCATGGTTCCTTTTCCCCAGTAGTCGAAGTAGTAATCACAGTGACATGTTTCAGTAGAACTCCAGCGCAAATATTGTGAGATCTCGTAAAGTATGATACTTAATGAGGTGAACTAGTTTGTATAGGCTACCTAAAGGTTGACATGGCCTTTTGTTTTTTTCCCTGTGATTAGATCCCAATTTATGTACAGCTTAAACCAACATAAATACAATCATAAATGAGAAAAGAAAAAACTTAAAAGGGCCCCAAAACAAATAAGATTGTTACTTACCAGAAGTTACAGTGACCAGGGTCCCTTTCCCCCAGTAGTCGAAGTAGCCATCACATTGGTATATTCCAGTCTGCTTCTCGTGCAAATAGTTACAATGTTGTTCAAACCAAAAAACACAATCTGACAGCTTTAATTGACAAGTCAGTTGCCACTGAGATATGAACCATTTCCCTTGAGATGTTTATTTCCTGAGTTATGTAGAGTTAAGTTTGTTTTGCCAACGGTTAGTTAACACTTCCTGTTCCTCAGACCCTCAACGTCCCGCAGCAGACCAGGATTTCATGTAGTCTGAACTCACCTTTCCAGCTTCCATGTACGAAATACATTTGGGAATAATTGGTTATATGAAATAATGTAAAAGTGGGGAAGTTAATGTGCAAGTTAAGATAAACAGCATACTCTTTGCGCACCTATATTCAGTTTTAAAGTCAATGTTGTGGAATAAGCAAATGTTATCGCTCAGAATAGAAGTGGTTACATTTCAGTAGTTTGAAAACAAACAAAAATGAAATACTGTAGTTTGTCTTTCCGGCAGTTTTTGGTTATTAGCCAGTTCTTAATGCTGGTTCCTGAGTTGTTGGCTGCAGGTCTCAAGTTTCAGTTTGTTGACTGGCTGCGGATGCACCTGTTGTGGTGAAGATTGTCTGTGGGTTACATAAATATTAATCAGACAGGGTGTGGATAGCCACAAGATGAACACATGTAAATTTTTCCTCTGATATTGATTCTTATTTAAGTGGAAACGTGTTTTAGCTCATTATATTTTCAAAACATGTGGGTTCTTACTTCATGACTATTCGCTGACATTTAAAACATACTTTAAAGGATTTTTTTTTTACAATACATTCAATTGAGTAAACTTCCAGATATAGGGCAGTTGACAGTGTGTGTAAATGGTACAAAATATGTTTTGTGGGGCCTTACAAATATCTTATATATATTCAGCATAAAACTGAGCTGATACAGTTTGTTCTTCCACTATTACAATGGATGTTTTATATCGAGTGATTTTATTGAGAAGGACGTGGTGAATGTATGTTTCATTCTAGCGCAGGTTTTTTCATTACCATTTATCATTGTGGATCCCGATTGCACTGTGGCATATGCTCATACAAAAACCTTTGCCATATTTGTACTGTATATACCCAGCAGGCACGGTCAGTAAACTGTAGTCTTTTTTTATTTTCTTTCTTTTGCCAAATTTAAACCCACACCAACAGCACGGCTATTGGTTTGAAAATAAGGTCATTTTTGTCTAAACAATGTTTATGTTTATTTTGTAATGTAACAATAACAATATATCTTCACAATCAAATCTGTCATTCACTGGGAACTTTGCTTTCTTGATGTTAACAGTCGAATACCGATGCATTTGGTGGTGTTTTTTTGTCATGGTGTGTAATACTGTGTGACCATACCCCCCGTGTAAACCACAATGACACAAGCATGGGCAAAAACCTCACTACACTTCTCAAAGGACACACCGTCAACACAGTCATCAACAATATGTTTTATTAAAAGAGAAGACAAGAAAAATATGAAAATCACAAAAATAAATGAAATAAAATAACAAATTGCTTTTATTCATATATGTTGTTGTTGATAAATGATTCTATCTTATTAAATACTTTAATGAAGAAGCTCCGGAAATGCACTTTGAGCAGACTAATAGCTAATAAAAACTAAACTTAACTAATTGAACAAGCTGTGATTTATATTTGATGCTAATTTAACTAGCTTTTCAGGCAGGCAAAGAGGTTGAATACTATTGGGTTTTGTGTAAAGGGTACAAAAAAATGTGTTTGTGGGGCCTTACAAATGTCTCGTACAGTATATTCAGGATAAAACTGAAATTATATTAACATACAGTTTATGCATCCACTATATCAATGGATGTTATAGATCGAGTGATTTTATTGATCAGGAGGTGGTAAATGTATGTTTCTCTCCTGCTCAGGTTTTTTCATTACCAATTATCACTGTGGTTCCCATATACACTGTGGCATATACTCGTGCAAAAACTGTTGTTGAACTGTGTGTATCCTACAGGCACGGACAGTAAACTGCAGTTTTTTGCTAAATTTAAACTAAAGCATTGCTTTTGGTTTGAAAGTAAAAGAAAGATCATTTTTTTGAAAATATTCAAGTTTCTCAGATGATGAATAATGTTTGTTTATTACCTAAATAAGAGAGACTGTCCCCAGAGAAATAACTGGACAACTAAATGGCATTTGATACATATACTGTATATAAAGAATAATGAAGGTGTATTTGTTGGACAACGGAAAGCCGTCTTACCTTGTAATTTGTTTTGTTGCTTTTGGCCCTATACACAATATTTACTTCCCAGTGGAAAGAGGATTTTGGTATAAAACGGTTCATACTTTTGACTACAATAGTAAATTATAAGCATAATAACTATTCTTTACATATAGTAACATATATTTGTAATTTTCACTTCAAAGAAGTATATTACAAATCATAATTTATAGCTTGTTATGTATGTAACAATATCAATATGTCTTCACAATTTGATTAGTCTAAGTAGATGTTAACAGTACAATACAGATGCGTTTTCAATGCAGGGTTTTTTGTCATGGTGTGTAATACTGTGTCACCATATCCACTGTAAACCACAATGACACAAGCACTGGCAAAAACCTCACTACACTTCTCAATGGAGACACTATCAACACGGTCATCAACAATAGATTTTATTAAATGAGAAAGACATGAAAAATATTAAAATTACAGAAATAAATGAAATAACAAAAAGCTTTTCTTCCTATATGTTGTTATTGATTGATGATTCAATTTTATTAAATACTTTAATGAAGAGGCTCCTGAAATACAATTTTAAGCACAGTATCTGAGCATCGTATAACTTATAAAACAGTGATGACTGTTTTTTCCTTTATATTTGATGATAACTTAACTTGGCTAATAATTAATTATAGGATGTGAAGACAAGTATACCTTTGGATCTTGCAAAATCTGGGCATTCCTCTTCGATGTTGAAGCTTTTTAAGCAGGTAGATAGGTGAATACTTTTGGGTTATTTTATAATAGCCTCAGTACATGCTTTGGGATGTATTGTGTATGTGTATGACACCAGTATTTTTTTATTTTTTTCCTCAGAGCCTGTACGTTTAATCAGACAAACCTTACCACTGATCAAAGCTTTTTGAACTCTTAATGTAATGACAATGGGGAAAAAAAGTGTTGTTGCACATATCTCTGAGACCTTTATTTTGTTTTTCTTTTCAATGTGACCAAGTCCTGTGCTTCAGAGGGGACACTACCCACAGAAACCTATAGATGGCAGTATTAGCAAATTTTTCTGCTTGTGTAGCTTTTTCATATATATTTCTGTGTAGTGTATGGTGTATCTCCTCAAGATTAAATTTACATATGAAATTATCAACACAATCTTTTAAAAAACATTATTATAAGTTACTACAGTTTTTGTAGACATAGCAGGTTGACCAGCATTCTGCCCAAACCTTAATTTCTGTAACATTTTACTGAAGGAGGACCCAAAAGCAGAGGCAATAGACAAGGACAGTCTTTGTATTAAACTTACTGATACAGAGATGCATTGCAAGTAAAAATGAAAGAAAGAAAGGGAATTCTATTTAAAAACAATTAAGTCTCAACTTGACTAATGAAACGGCCACACACCAGACTAACCAACAAATGTGACTGGGGAAGCAATGAAACAGGAAATAACACCAACAAGAGATACACCGGGGAATAAATTAAACAGAGGAAGTAAGTACATTTGTTTGTGTAGGTTACCAATTTTTTAAAATATCTTCATATAGTTTGATAAAGTTTGGCTGCACAGTTCAGACCATTTCCGCCTGCCTTTGTTTCGGATGATGTATTTGCTTAATGCTTGTGGGGAAACTTTACGCCTGGGTAAATGATGATATGCAAATGTGTCCATTGACAATGTGTCTGTTGCTTCGAGGAAATGTATTTCTGACAGTTACAGAGTTTCACTGCTGCAGGTGTAATCCCACAGCTACATTAAGAGGCAGAAGTGGCTCTCTAAAGATGATATGTTCAGGAACATCAGGAAACTGAAAAGCCTTGATAGCTGAACTGATAACCCTGAATTTGTGGTATGTTGACTAAAAGTGGGTTTCTTAAAGGTATTCTTAGATCCCTGTGTTACACCTAAAAAGTGTTTATTGCAATAATGTTATCACTCTTATTCATTCTAATAGCTTTTTGTAGTTGTCCAGTTATTGCTTTCTAAATATCACATACATACAATAAAATTTACCAGTCATGGAATCAAAGATTTTAATCAAACTCTGTGTGGTTAGACATTACAATCACACAGTATATTTTCAACTGCATACTACCTTTTTTCCCTATAAACTCTGTAAATTAAGATTGTCACATACCATATTACCTCATCCATAGCGTAACTTTTAATGTTAATCTAAATATGCTGTAGCCATTGTATATATTCAGCACTGTATACTTTTGTACTTTTGCACAGCTTTAGTTTATCTTTATTCTTAATCTGTATTTTTCAATTTTTTAAATGTTTATCCCCTTTGCTGCAACGCCACAAATTTCAATACAATAAAGGAATATCTCTTAAAAAATATTTCCGCTATAATACAATGATCATTACATTATAAGAGAAATGAATAGTACACTTAACAAAAACTATCTTAGGAATGTTTTTTAATTGTTCTACAGGCTACAGGGAAATGCAGTAAGTGAATCCTTATGTATAGCAATCATTGCCTATATACAGATGAACAGATTATTCC
The DNA here is from genome assembly GCA_016785305.1 of Colistium nudipinnis. Taxonomy (NCBI): domain Eukaryota; kingdom Metazoa; phylum Chordata; class Actinopteri; order Pleuronectiformes; family Rhombosoleidae; genus Colistium; species Colistium nudipinnis. The sequence continues at coordinate 301,053 of JAFBJU010002402.1, forward strand.
CTATATACAAGTTTGAAGCTAGATTAAAAATAAAATTAGAAAAAAAATGTAGTTGACTTTGCTTTTTATCCATGTCATTCGTTGTCATTGTCTCTTCATCTGAAAAAAGAAAGCATCAAACAATTAAAACATATATATAGACATTTGCCCTCATGCAGATTTAATTTATTTATTATTAAATAGTTATGCTGTCGAATAGAGATGCTAATGTTTGCTTAGTAATTTTTTTAATATTTTTATATATTTTTTTTTTTGCCAAAGACAGTTAAAAAAGCAAAGGGTTGAGTCACAAGTTTAAAGAAGTTGGTAATTTTTTTTTTTTATATATTAATATACCCTTTATCATATATTTAGATGCATGTTTACCTTAACCAGGCTGAATATCATGTTATAGAAGAGAGAGGATATGAAGAGAAAAATGAAGGAGGAGGTTGTGGACCACAGACTGCTGAATTCATCTTCTTCACCGTTATCGTCTGTGCAGCCCAGAGCAAAACTCAGTGTAGAATCTGAGGGAATATCTAAGAAAACGAAGGTACAGGATTAATGAGACTATGACTAATTCTGGTCCTCACAAATTCAAAGGGCTTTTTATGATTAAGACTTGGTTTTAAGGTCAGGGCGAGAATTAGGTTTCGGGTAAGGGCTTCTGGAATGTATAAGGTCAATAAGTGTCCTCATAGAGAGACAGATGTGTGTATGTGTGTGTGTGCATTACTGTCAGGTGGACGTTAATGTGTGAGACAGTACATTATACTACTGTGATTACAACCCCCCAACATTGATTTTCTTTGAACATTTACGAACATACAACCAACGTCTGTCCATGCAACATTTATTGAAAAACAGTCGGCACACTTCACAAGCTGTCGGACAAGGTGACAAACACGATATGGGGACAAACACAATTGAACACACACAATGTTGACTCTTTGTTCGTACAACCACAACGATCACCGACATCACAGAGCGCACACTTTACCATGGCAGGGGGTGAATGCGCAGACACACAACATTTTTAGCACAAAAAGTTAAAAGCGGAGTCCACTATTTGTCGCACTCGGTGGAGTTACCCGTGGCCTTAGACACTCCGCGGGATTTCATGGGCATGTTGCTGCCGGCGGGCCACACGTGGCAGTAGAACATGACTTTCTGCTCCCACTTGCTTTTGGTGGTGGTATAAACACTTGTCACCGCGTAGCCGTGCGCGGTCCTCTGCGACGGGAAGTCGACGCCATCGACGTAGTTGCCGGATTGTTGTCCGTTGTGCTCCGACCAAGTTATGTAGTAGTCCTGCGGCGCGGCAGCGGAGACCAGACACACCATGGTGACCTCAGCAGAGTCGCCCAGGTCGATGCCCTCTTCCGGCAGGATGTGGACTGCCACTTTTGGCGCGCTTCCATCTGGGAGAAACACGAGGCGTTAGCGTGGGAGCTATACGGATACAAGCCTTACATTTGGTTTTACTCAACCACACGTTAGTATGTTAAAGTCCCTGGTCGCTCAGGAGCATACCTCCTCTGTGGACGGTCAGATCTTGAATCACTGGCGTCATGTGATCTCTACTGGCGGAACAGCGCACCTTGTTGACTCTCTTCCATTCTGTGTAGCTAAGGGTCATTGTGCTAATTTTGCTGTGCCGACCATCATTCAGCTTTGTCGCTTGTTCAAGGCTGCCGTTCGCAGTTTGTCCATCGATTTGCCATGTGACTTCAGTTGTGTCTATGTCTTGTCCAGTGACGAGACAGTTCAGCTCTGCCTGGTTGTCATTGAATATTCTTCTGGGACTTGGTTGGCTCAGCGCCACCGTCATTGGAGCTAAATGAGGTAGATATATATACATATATATAAATATTCAAGTACTACAAATAATACCCTTTTTTAATAATCTTGTAGCACATGTACCTTTGGACGTATTTTTCATAAATGTTGTTCCTTTGTAAGTTGCCTCACAGGTATACACGGCTTTACTGTCCCACTCAGTGTTGCTGACCTTCAGAACACTGACAGCTGAATATAACTCTCCAACCTGTTGGATTTGACTGTAGATAAAGTTGCTCATCTGAGAGCCATTCTTTTTCCATTTAAATGAAAAAGGCCTTCCGCTGACACTGTCCTCGATTGTACAGACCAAGGCCTGTGTGTCTTCACTTGGCACTGACAGCAAAATCACATTCGCAGGCTCCTCTGAAAGAGGCTCTGAAAAAGTAGAGCAAATAGCACATTTCCATTTTTTACAGTTATTATGGACTTATTTCATCTGTGAGGGGGGAAAAAAAGAGTTTGCTCAAGGGAAAAATGTATGTTGAACAAATTATTGTTGCACATTTGACAAGAAACATTTGAAGAGAGAGATGAGATGTGGAATTAAAAAATAAGCTTTTTATAAAGACATGTTAGGGAGAAGACAATGGAAAAAACGGACATACTTTGTACTTGCAGGGTTTTGGGAGATCCAGCATGTGTCGCTGAACATGTGAAAGACTTTCTTGAATTCCAGTCAAGTTTCGACACTTTGACCAAACTGACTCCTGTATGTACGTTGTTTGCCTCAGCTGGAGGATATTGCACCGAAGTCAGTTTTGACCCGTCGCCATCGTGCCACTGGAAAGAAATACTCTTTGGCGAGAAATTGTTTGCAAGACAGCCAACAGTGATTTCACTTTCAGTCCCTGCTGTGCACTGGACCAGAGGGAACAGGCTCGGTGACCTGGCTGTTTCTGTGGAAGAGTTTTAAAAGTTCAAATTTATGAAAGTAAAAAAAAAAACAAAAGCAATAGTTACATTTCTTAAAATGCATCACAAATTTGTTGAATTTCACAACCTGAATTAAATATGACCCGAAGCGTTAAAGTAAATTGATAATTAAATGAGATATTATGAAACATTGACAGAGGGACAGTCAAAAGGTACTTTTGCTCGATGATAGACATTTCGCAATAATGAACACATTTTACAAACTCAACACTTAATGATACGGATTAATAACATGGAATGTGGAAAACAATAATGTTGTTAAAATAATGGATAACAAAAGTTACAAGTTATACTGTCTAATGTTGTCTGTAAACAGACATTTAGATTTTGTTTATATAAGTAAGATTAAAGTAATATTTGTATATATATTTATTACATATGTATTCATCTTATTATGTTATAGGTAAACATTTTAAATCTGAGCTAGGTTTATAAAATATTTTATTTATTCTCGCCATTCTATATTAGATTTAAATAAACATTTTGTGTAAATCAATGTCTTCATAAATGGGAGCAAGAAGACAATTTATCTCCCTTAGACAGTTAAGTTTTATGTTAAGTTTAAAAAAAGTTTTTGATCTTGTCAGTCTAGCACTGGCAACCTCCTGCTGCATTAAATGATAATGTTAAAGAAGAAACTTAAAAAAAAGAAAGCTTTCTAAGACACATTAGAATGAAAAACAAATATATAAATATATTTTGTAATTAAATTAGACTTACCTGATTGAACTGTGACTTCAGTCCCTTGACCCCAGTAGTCAAAAGCATCACAACGCTTCATTTCCATTCACTGCCTAAACAAAAACATGAAGCACAAGGTAAATCTTAAAAACACAAGTAAATATATGTCTTTCACAGAAATGTCGGGACATATAATTCCCTGCCGTCATCCTGGGTTCATGTCTATGTTCTTTTTAGTCCGTTTTTTTTCAGTTTAACTGGAAGAAAATATGTATATATGTGCAATAACTGTAACCTTAAACTACTGAGTAACTATCATTTAGCTATTAAACAAGTATTATTTTAATAACAAATCATTTAACTCAATTCCTGCGAAGAAGAATTTTCTTCTGTACTACTGTACTAACTAACTTTAGATTCCAAACAAAAACAAATATTTATATATCATTGCAGTTTTTCAAAATTTATTTAGCTTAAATCACTTTAGTGTTTCTGATTTTAAATCAATCGTGTGTGTGCGTGCGTGCGTGCGTGCGTGTTTTAAGAGTACAGTATATCTTATATCTTTTGCTGTGTAGCTCCTTTGATAGACACATAGCTTAGAATTCGAAGTGATATCTGCATTGGTTTGTGTACAGCTCTGTGACTTCCTGTGTCACTGTGAGTCTCTAGCACAATAATAAACAGCAGAATCTTCCGT
>JAFBJU010002427.1:0-29028 GCA_016785305.1 Colistium nudipinnis
CAAAATTTACAAAACTCACGAAACTCCCACAGTAGCATCGGCAGGGCTTCAAAATAGGCTGGGTGCAAAAATAAAGTGGAAAAAGTTCATTTTTCCCTGTTTGTGGGGACTTTTTTAACGTCCAAATTGGGCCAAAAATACGCCTTACTAAAGCCTTACCTTCGGCCCAAAAAGTGAAAATTTTCAAAACTCACGAAACTCACAGTAGCATCGGCAGGGCTTAAAAATAGGGTAGATGCGGAAATTAAGTGGAAAAAGTCAAAACGTCCGAGATTCTAGGGACTTTTCTGTCATCCAAAAAGTGACAAAAAAAAACGCCTTACTATAGCCTTGCCTTCGGCCCAAAATGTCAACATTTTCAAAAATGGTTAAAATACTCGAAACTCGCACAGCAGCATCGGCGGGGTCTCAAAATAGGGTAGGTATGAAAATGAAGTGGAAAAAGTGAAAACTTTCTGATTTTAGGAGAATTTCCTGTCGTCCAAAAGTGACAAAAAAGTAGAAAAAAGAAAAATCATCAAAACATGCATAAAACATTCAAAACGTTCAAATCAAGGACTGAGGTGAAAAAAAATGTTTTAGTATGTAGTCGAAATCTTTACCCAAAACGTCATAGTATATTATGTGAAAATAAAATGTCAAAAAAGTGGGAACATTTAAAATCCGTCAAAACGTCATAGTATAGCATGTCGTCGTAAAATGTCATAAAAATAAAAAAAAACGCTCAAATATATGACGGAGGTGAAGAAATCTGAAAAAAGTAAAAAAAAAATTGTAAGTCGCCAAAACTTTAACCAATTATAGTATGTCGTCCAAATATTAAAAAAATGTCAAAAACCTCAAAACATTTCAAATATATGACTGAGTTGAAAACAAAAACTGAAAAAAAAAAATGTTTTAGTATGTCGTCAAAAATGTTACAAAAAACCTTAAAGTATGTTGTCCAAAAATGTCCAGAAAATGTTTTAAAAAACGTCAAAACATGCATAAAAAACATGGAAGAGGCTCAAATATATGACAGAGGTGAAGCAAAGTGAAAAAAGTGGAAAAATGTCATAGTATAGTATGTTGTGACACATAAGAAGTGGGGGAGTACTTACAAATGCTCCTCAAGCTTCTTCTTCAATAAGGACGACTAAGAAAAAGGGGGAAACACATTACAAACCTATGGATGTCTGTGGTGCACAAACGCACACAATAACACAATGTACATACAACATAGCCAGGCTGAAAAAAAGAGTTCAGAATCATGGGCCAGTTGGACAGAGGGCGCGCCGTACTTACGATAGCCTGATTTTGGCAGGTGACCCGACGGGGCGCAGGCGGAGAGAGACAGAGAGGGGCAGGCGTTAACAGTGAATCACCACAGCACACTTGGGTTAAAATTCGACACACAACATGTACGAAAGAGTAGGAGCGCAAAGACATCGCCTCTCCGTGTGCCATGCAAACACTCCTTACCACAAAACATCATCATCGCTTCAAAAGATACATTCACTTCATCAATTTGTTGGCTATTCTTTGCAGGTTCACCACAGTTCATTTTAACCAATAATCATGATAATAATGATTATGATCCATGCAAATCCAAAATAGGGCTGATTTGGTGATTTGGTTTCACGAGGAAACAATCGTTTTGCCTTATTCTGAACTGGATTATAGAAAAAAAATAAATAAAAATCTTTTGTGATGAAGTTGTAAGTGTGAAGTGATGAAAGGGGGGGGGGGGTGGGGAAGGAAGCTGCTCTTGATGAAAGGGGGGGGGGGGGTGGAGAAGGAAGCTGCTCTGTCTCGACTCACATCTTCAGTCTTGCTGTCCTGCTCCTGCAGCGCTCTCTGGAGCTCCTCGATCTGAGAACGCAGCTCGGAGATCTGCTGCTGGTTCAACCTGGGAAGGAAAAGATGAAAAAAAGATGAAAAACAAAACAAAGAGACGAGATATATAGAAAATCTAAATATTAGAACAAATATTGTGGAGCTGGAGCCACAAAAGTGAGAATGTTGTTGAGACATAAGGTTTTGAAGTTCTCAGGGTGAACAATATTTGCATAATATCATATGGACCCTCGGTGGGTGTGCCACCTGGCCAGCCCCGGCCTACTGAGCATGCTCAGTCCCCTCCTCTCCTCGCGTTACTGTTACGGAGGATGCTTCCCACACTGTGGACCTGGTGTTGTAATACACACGCACACAGTCCTCCCACATGTCCACATGCCCACAGGCATGTAAATGCGCACGCACATACACACACACACACACAGTCAAGGGACAATCTGGCTTTCTGCTGTCTGTCCTCCAGTGCAGCCCACACAGCTCAGCTGAGCACACAGTCCAGAGGGTGAGTTGACATTTAGGCAGATAGCACTCCTACTATCAGCCAAACAAGCAGCTTAATGTCCAGGAACACACAATATGGCAAATTAACATTTAGAGAAGAAGAAGCTGGCCTGTGTGACACATACACACGCGCACGCACGCACGCAGGCCCGCACCGTACCTGTTTTGAGTTTCCAGCGTGTTCCCGCTGCGCTGAGCTTGCTCCAGCTCAGCCTGCGCCTCCACCAGTTTCTGCCTGTACGTTTCCTCCTGGACGCACAACATCTTGTTTTCACTCTGCAGACGCACAACTGTCTCCCTGTGAAAGGTATGAAGACAGAGAGCGAGAGAGACAAACCGGGTCAGAGAACGGTGGAGAGTTGATCCAGCTTGACCAGGGCCCATTTTGCGGCCATGTGTTGCTGTGTTGCCAACTGTGCGCTCAAGTTCTAAAAATAAACTTGGGTGACTGTTATCTCTGGTCATGACCATAATATATGGTATGAATAAGCTGCTGATGACGGCGCATTTTTTTTTTTTTATATATTTTTTGTTTTGGATGGAAAAATCGCATTTGTTGTGTGTAAATTTGATTGCCCCACACACACAATAACAACAGACATACTTGAGCTCAGTAGGCATGATCTCTGCAGCAAGGTTTCCCATTGTGGCTCCACTGTCACACAAGCCTCCTGTGGGGACGGGGACGCATTTGATACAATAGCCGATAAACATTCCAATCTTTTTGAAGTTTCAAATAATGGTGCATTTGATTCACAATTTAATGAATGACTTGGAAATCCTCAAGTATTGCTAATTGAAAAGACGCAACAATTTCTATTTTGCATTTCTAGAGTGCCACAACAACTCACCGGCTCCACTGAGACACCTCTGTTGCACTTGTGCGCACCGGAGCTCGTCATTGGTCTCCCGCAGTGTGTCTCTTTCAGAGATCAGACGCTGAGGAACAAAGCACCACACACATTTACATTAACGGGCTCCAGGGAGTGGAGGGGTTTCCTGTATTTAACTTGCACGCCGTCTGGAATAAATTAATTTGGCACGGACGAAGAGAGTGTAAATGCAGACACGTCAGCAGAGTGTGTATTTCTTAATTACTCCCACCAGTAACCCGAGGACATTAATCACTGCTGTCAGCTTGCAGAAGGTGCTAGAACTGACACTGGACGTGGGAGTCCGCTGGAGTATTGTCCGTTATTTGCCCGGCAACAATTCCTCCTGGAGTCACGTGCGCCTGCGCCACTAAATCACGTGCAAGACCTTTTATGCGGGGGGACAGACACCGAGTGTACGGTCAACGTGTGAAACTGAGAGGGCGCGACGGTCTAGAACTCTGCCAAAGTACGGACAGCAGCTAAAGCTGGTTAAATGTCGCTGGACGACACAATACACCAATGAGCATATTCATGACATGATCATTTGTGCACACGGATTCTCCAGAAAGCACGTTCTCCTCTAAATATTGATCCGTATGTGTGTGTGACGACTATAAGCAGTTAAGCTTTCAACTATCCAACACAAATCACTGTACACGTGGGTTAAAGAAAACAGCTGTGCTCTATATATATATATATAAAATTGTAAAATGATCACTCAGAGGAGCTTATAAGCTCGATCGTGCGTATGTCAGCTGTCGGGTGGCAGGTGAGCTGGCACACGCGCACGCGCACGCACGCACACCCACACCGGTGACCATCTATTAGGGGAATAGGAAAGAAGTGGCCTGACTTGTTGTTAGGGGCGTGTTTCAAAAATCGTTCTTTGAAGGAGGCTTCCAAACGTTGGTCAATCTGGTGACACAGACCTTGAAAGACACCTCCTGATGACGAAATAACAGCTGTCGGGACCAATTCATTTTTCAAAAGCAATGGTGGAAAAGGAAACTCCCAGCTGAGTGTACCTTTGAGTCATTCAGACAAGTGTGGTCTCTAAGGGTGGCCTTGCTCTTGTGGTGATGCGCACAAAGATTGCCCTAACTGAAAAAGTACAACTATAATATCACTACACCTCGTAAAGTGGTGTGACGGGGCTGAGGTGTGTGATCATGACGTGACACCGATGAGGAGAGGCATGATCTTATTTCCTGCCATCACCACGGAACTTTTGAACTCCGGACGGGCTCCACTGACTCACTTCTTTCTCCTTCAGCTGGGCGTCGTACTTGTCGTGAAGGTTCTTGTACTCAAACTGCCACTTCTCCGCTTTCATGGCCTCCGCGGAGTGCTTGGTGTGAAGCTCGTGGGCCTGCGAGTCAGAGGGCACAGCAAACGGTCTGCGTTGGGCTAAGAGGGCGCTCAATAAATAAATGTAAAACAAATATAAAATCAATGAAAATAAATAATAAGCGTTAAGAGGTCGCTCAATAAATAAATGTAAAACAAATATAAAATCAATGAAAATAAATAATAAGCGTTAAGAGGTCGCTCAATAAATAAATGTAAAACAAATATAAAATAAATTTAAATAAATAATAAGCGTTAAGAGTTGGCACAATAAATAAATATAAAATAAATTCAAGTAAATAAATATTAACTTAATAAAAAGAAATGAATACGTATAAAAATAAATCAACATAAATATTAAATAAATCATTTCAAAACACGTGCAGCAGCACACAGCATCCACCCTCCTTGCCTGTCTCTTGTAGGTGTCCAGCTGGCTGCGGACGGCGTTGGCCCGGCGGAGCTCCTCCTCCAGCTCGCAGGTGCGCTGCATGTACACAGTGTTGCGCTCCTCCAGGAGGCGCACCTGCCTGCGCAGGTCTCCCAGATCCTCCAGCTTCCTCTTGTATGTCTCCACCAGTGCTTCCAGCTGGTTCACCCGGTCAGATGAATGCCTGAAGGGTGGGCGGGGGCAGGGGGGGGGGGCAGAGGATGTGTGGGAAGTGCTGAGTCCTAGCACATTAATAGTGGGCACACTTTCAGCTAAACACAATACACCTCCGTGTGGGTATGAGGTACGCGACTGCTGAAAACCAACAACTCTGAAGCCTGTTAATGTCAATGCCATACAGTTTCATATCATCAGCACAGATGTCGGAGAGAGGAGCTAATGGACGTCTGTGTGTGGGCAGTGTGCGGCGCGTTTCTGTGAGTGTAAACATGATAAAGGATGAACTACTGCTTCAAGGGAAAACGGCCCGGTGATATTTTCTCCATCTCCGGAAAAATAGACCAAAAATGACTATTTTTTCACATTAGACGCGTTCCAAGCAATTGTCAGTGTTCATAGTTGGAAAATGAGCAAAAACCACAAAGTCCACGCGACTCAACGTCCACCACGCATGACTTTCACAACTTAGCTTCCCTCGGTGGTCTCTCACCTGAGAATGTCCATCTCGTCCTTGAGGGCCTGGGCCTCATGCGCCAGGCTGGTCAGCTCTTCGTTACGCAGCTGCAGGTCCACCACCTCCCGCTCCAATATCTCCCCCCGCACACGCATGTCATCTCGGCTGTTCTCCAGTCTGAGAAAGGAGCAATTTGAAAAAAAAAATGGAGGGTATGCACCAGAGGCGAAGAGACAGGGACGAGGTCACGCGTGGCTCCTGGTACCTGTAGTTCTCCTCCTGGAGCTGCTCCATCTGACTCTGCAGCAGCAGCAGCTTTTTGCCGGTGATGGCGGTGCCGCTGGTGTCCAGAGAGTCGCGGCGGCTCAGCTTCTCCTTCAGAGCTCGCGTCTCCGCCTGGAGGGACGACTTCTCCTCCAGCACCACGGACAACTGTCAAGAGGGCAGACACAGAAGAACAGAGGAAAAAAAAAAAAGAAAGAAGGGTTTGGACAAATGACGAGAAGAGATGAAAATGCACAATCTACACCCTCGCTGACTTTATCACAAAGAGGACCGCGAACATATGTTTCACATGCTCGGTCATCAAAAGCTAAATAGTCAGCTGGTGTGCGACGGTCTCAGGCAGATGGGACTTTCTCAATAGTGGACTTGTTCACATCGGCCTGAGGGGCAAAACCAGATCACGGTGGTATAAATAGATGAAAATGCAAGAATAGTAGTGATACTAGTTATTCGGTTATAGCAAGAAAGGGTGATGAATAAAGCGTGAATAGCTGTATTTGTACAATGCAAAAACGGATTTTTTTTGTTGTTGGTTTAAGGCTGAACAGAGGTTACGGTTCTAAAAACTCCAAATGGGGAGCGTATGTATCTTTGCAGTTTGAATAAAGCCAAATCGGACCGATTTAAGTTCAAGGACAGACTCCGTGCTTTAGCAGCGCACCAGCAAACAGTAAATAGCGTCCAAACAACACACAAATGACTCATCTCTCTTGCGTGGGCCGAGTACGTAAACAAACAGGTGGGCTGGGAGCGGGACAAATTATTGTTGGCTACTGCTCCATCCCAAGGCAATGTGTCAGTTTTTATCTTGATGTTATGCAACTATTGATTAGTGTTCCTGAAGGGAAAAAAAAAACAACCCAAAATGAATCCCTCTCTCAGTCAGTGGAGCTGAAAAACAAGCCATGGGAACACAAAGTCTCAGGCGGGGCTGATCAATAAGGGCCCAAGCACACACACACACACACACACACACACACATTCATATATTCAACGACATGCTGCCAACACAACACGGCCTTTATGAGCCTGAACAGCACGTACACACACATAAAATCCTTAATTACTCCAAAACCACAGAGCAGTTTTGCCGACGGCCCAGTTGGACAGATGGAATTCATAACAAAGCCCAAACACGCCTGTATCTCACTTTAAAATAAGTTTTACAGCTATTACTCTATTGGAATATTTTCATGACCGTCCCCACCAGCCTGTGGAATACAACATTCCCGTGCTGGAGTACGCATGCCAAAGATTTCCTACTTCTGCTGTTTCGCATGAACAGCATTCAGCCCATGAAAGCATGTGATGCTTTAATTGTGAAGCAGTGACACGACATGGAAAATGATCATTTATCATCAGAACATTGGTACACAAGATAAATGTACTATACTATGTTGTTTTTTTGACATTTTTGGACCCCATAATATTATATATATATATATTTTTTTACAGGAATCATTTATTTATAGTCATTGATTTATGAGTATCTTAAATTTGCTTACTCGCTAAAATAGATATCATCCGCCCCAAAAAAATTCGGTTGGATCTACGCACCAGGATCAACATCATAAAGGATTATAATCTTTAGATGGTAAAAATGTTTGCAAAATTAAGCCCATTATTTGAACCCACCTGATGTTGAAGGTCTTGACAGCGTTGGCTCAGGTCCTTCTTCTCATCTGCCTCCTCACTAAGAAAATAATACTTCCTGGACTGTAAACATACAACAAGGAGACAGACTAATCAGCAGGATGGAGCAAATATTAGTGAAATGTTGAATGAACACACAAAACAAAGCAGTAGACCTGAAAATGAATAATAATAATAATGATAATAATGATAATAATAATAATAATAATAATAATAATAATAATAATAATAATAATAATAATAATAATAATAATAATAATAATAATAATAATAATAATAATAATAATAATAATAATAATAATAATAATAATAATAATAATAATAATAATAATAATAATAATAATAATAATAATAATAATAATAATAATAATAATAATAATAATAATAATAATAATAATAATAATAATAATAATAATAATAATAATAATAATAATAATAATCTCTGTTCTTGAAGCATCATTTCTCATGGTGTGATTGGTCACATCAAAACCCTGCTATCTAAGTTATTATTCCATATTGTAAATGATGTGATACTCGGGAGGGAGCATGATTGTTGTGCAGGTGAGCGGACAAAAAAAATGTGCTGATGTTTTCGAAAGTGAGCGTCAATTTTGGGCTGCACATAGACTTAACTGAGTAAGTCAGTTTACCACACCATGTGGTCGAGTGGACTTAGCCGGAAAAAAATGACTCAAAATACATGACAGACTTTAATCTAATAATAATAATAATAATAATCTCTGTTCTTGAAGCATCGTTTCTCATGGTGTGATTGGTCACATCAAAACCCTGCTATCCAAGTTATTATTCCATATTGTAAATGATGTGATACTCGGGAGGGAGCATGATTGTTGTGCAGGTGAGCGGACAAAAAAAATGTGCTGATGTTTTCGAAAGTGAGCGTCAATTTTGGGCTGCACATAGACTTAACTGAGTAAGTCAGTTTACCACACCATGTGGTCGAGTGGACTTAGCCGGAAAAAAATGACTCAAAATACATGACAGACTTTAATCTTTCTGGCTCCACTGGATTATAATGAAAGCTCTGCTTTTTATTTACTTGCTGCTGAATCGCAGTATCGGGACGTTATTCACCACACAGGTTCTTAATTTAGATTGAACACGCTCGAGTGCGCTGAGCAAAGCCAAGTAGCTGTTCAAAAACGAGAAAATCTGGGTTTGTCAACTGAAGAGTTCTGGGTTGGGCTCAGAGTCGCTTCAACCTGCTTAGTGGAGATTCAATACACAGAGTGGCGATGGTTTCACCTGGTAGTCAAAATCCCCGTAGGTCTCTGGGCTTCCTGGTTCCGAGGAGGGTTCCTTTGATAAGAGCTGAAACGGAAGCACGCATAACAAATATTCCCTTTGATTGTGAATCCAACACGACTAAACTCTGGGATTATTCCTAAGTATTGAAAACCAAAAGAATGGGCGGCAGACACACTCACCTCCTGAATGGCCGTCATCACGACATGCTGAACGGATTCTTCAAGTTTCATGATTTGCTGAATTTGCTCTGTGTTTAGGAGAAGACAAAAACACCGAGTAACATAAGCAATCTCCTAAAAGCCAAAGCAGAGATGCATTCCTTTTCAGAGCACCTGCGCTCATTAAACTAGTTTTTACACGAGAGATAAATAAATAAAATAGAGTCTGTAAAATGTGTTTTTGGTGTCGTTAAAACGGTATGTGGTCAGTGGAAACACTTTTTAGGGCCCCAGTCATGGCCGACATCAAACGAGAATCATGTGATCTGACTTTGGGTTAATCTCGAGTGAGTTTTCTTCACAGATGGTGGCATCTGTGTGGTCTTCTGTCTTTCCCAGCGACCGGCCTACCTTGTTTTTTCTCACAACTGACAGCGCAGCCCAGCACAAGCTGTACCAGCTTGCCCAGCTCAGTGACATCTTCCATCTCTCCGATAAGGTTGACCTCTGGCAAGTGATCTTCCGATACCTGATGACCGAGCACCTGTTGGTAGAGAGAGTACAGCGGAACAGAAGTGAGTCCGGGAGACACGGCTAAAGGAAGTCAAGAAAAATGCAAATTTAAGGAACTCTTCTTACGTCATGATAGTATTCCAGCATGCTCTTCAGTATCTTTTTCAAGTTGCTGACCTGAAAGAAGAAAAAAAACAAAAGTTAAAGATAGATCCCGAGTTTTTTCAGGGGAAAAAAAAATCTGCAAAAAAAAAACCAAACGCCTGCATATCTTGATTACACTCGGTCCCTGTACGGTTTTTCTGTCACATCCTGTTGCTTCCAAAATTACCTTGAGGCGCCAGTTGGCCCCGCTCTCCTCCTTGATCCTGCCGAGCCACGTCTCATTAAACCAAGAGGGGTCTCTGTTAATGAGAGCAGGAGAGGACTCCAGTGACAAGGACAACACGTCATGGACATCGAGAGGACAGGAGGCCACAGGGTGCCGAGGCCGTGTGGCGCTACTGTTCATCTCAGTACAATGACTTTGGAATAGAGCAGCTCATTAAAAGTCACACTGGCGAATCGGGCGCAAGAAGCAGTTGATGTGAATATAATAAGAAAAGTTTTTTTCACCCCCCATTCAAAAACACTTGTGTTGTGTATTTATTATGGGTATGAGGGGACACACAAATGCACCACAACGAGCCACAAAGGTCGTTAGACCTCGGAGTAGTTCATTCATAAAGTGACCTATGTTTCAAGGCCACAGCATGGGCAGGGGAAAAAAAAAAATCCGATTTAGCTGCCATTTATTACATGGTTTCAAATTTGCTTAGATAATGGCTCTGAAGCAATTTAAAGCAAATCACACAGATAAGCAAATCCACAAGAAGCGGCGCCACATTTATTTCTCCCCCGTTAGCACTAAGGTCAGGCCGTACATTCAAATGAAACAACTCGATTTGACATGACATTATATGGGTGACCTTACATTTTGTGCAGCACATGAGCAATGGCCACTCCACTTGTCAGGTCCTGCTTGCTGTTGCATGACGGCACCTGAAATGTCTGCAACTGAAAACGATCAACAGATATAGAGTCATTCAATAATTCACCTCAGACAAACATATTCAATTCACATGCATATTGATTTCAACTTTCAAACTGAACCCAAAAAACAGTCTCATAAACGTTGAAGGACGCGCCAGTGTGAGTGATCACGATAAGAATAAATCACAATAAGAATAAATCAAAGAATGTTAAAAGGAATGGAAACTACTTAAATATCATAAAAAGATGAAAGATGAATTATAGCCCAGTGTAACTAGCACTTAGTATTTGTAGGAGTCTTAGTTTGGTCTTAATCTCACCTCCTTGTGTGGAAAAGAGCCAAACCAGTGGATTTTCTCTCAGCTTGTGTAGTGATTATGTTGGACAGACTCACGCTGAGCTGTGTGTGTGTGCGTGCGTGCGTGCGTGCGTTTGTTTTGTGGCAGATTTAACGTTGCTGACCGAGCAGTGAGTGAGAGAGAGAGAGTGTGAGCGTGTGTGTGTGTGCGTGTGTTTGTGTCAAAACAGACAACGACAATCTAACAGATAAAAGGGCAATCTTCCAAACTCCTCTGTGCGCCAGGCTAGTTAGCTTATCTTAGCTAACTACACTTAGCTTTATAATACACCACTTTTAAACTGCATACGTGCATTTATTAAGTCAAAACAATCCGTCTGAGTGAGCAGCGCAAGTTTTTTTTAACTCTCTAACGCGACGCCCCGTGTTAATTTCTCCCTTAGCCTGCACCTGCTGTCACCTGTTAGCTCTAAGCTAAATCTAGCTAACAAAAACTCACCCAGTTTAACAGAGAGTCACAGAGCTCTGCTTTGTCCAGGCTCATCGTGTCGTGCAGCGGAACCTCCGGGAGCTGACGGAGAAGAAACTGAGTTTAAACTCGTTTTATTTATTATTGCCCAGAAGTTCTTAGTTTCACACTCCTGGGTTGTTCCACGTCATAATCCAGACAAGGACTCCTGCTGCTGCTTCGCGTTTCGTCCTCCTGTTTATCGCAGCGGGCTTCCGTACCCAGAGAGTTCCCATGGAGACGCTGTAAGCGTGTCTGCTCCGTAATAAAAATCCGGATTATAAGAAGGAATGGTGTCAATGATCCCCCTTTTGTTTAGGTATCCTAATAAAACAGCACAGTATTATGATTTAGATTGTTATTGAATGGATTTGATGTGTTTATACAGGATGTGCCTCTAACGGATGTAATTCTTTATTTATTTCAAATAGATTTAACAGAATACGTCAGCCAGGAAAAAAGAAAGAAAACTAAAAAAGCGCATATGTGTTATGAAACAAAACACATTATTCCCAGTTGTTTGTTTATCTATTCATTTTTAATTGATTTAAATATTTATACAATTTGGCTCAAGTGCACCAAATTCCCGAGATGCAATGTATGGAATATGTCACTAAATTTAGAGGAATAAATCTCAGTCTTTTTTAAAGGTCCCATTTTATTTTGTTAAATATACTCAAAGTTCCCCTAAAGCACCACTGGATGGCTCTAGTTGACAAATAGCTATTTAAAAAAAAAAACAAAAAAAAAAAACTGATGTACCATTTTATCACAGGTCTTTAAAATAAAAAAAAAGACTGAATAGAATGAATATATACATATATAAATGTTTCACAGAAAATGTTTCAATTAAAGGACTATCTGTCTGTCAAGTGAAAAAAGGCCTCATGAGTGTGAATATAGTGACTTCTTCACACTGGTTTGGGATTTGGCAGATTCCTGTCAAAAGTCGCCCTCATATTATTAACATGCTGCCACACACGTACTCCTTTTCTTTGGTAATCTGCGTATCTCAGAGTCCACTTCCTTCCTGTGTTTTTTGTGTCACTGCCACAAATCAAACTGCGGCCACCCAACAGCCTGAAGCTCTGCCCACTGCTTCCTGTTTGCTCTGGCAAACCCAGTCAATGGGTGCGCAAGTCCACTCTGCCCGTTGAACACCTGCATGAGAGGAATTATTTGCTACACTTCCACTCCCTTCCCATTCAAAACCAGTCCGTTCACAACATTGCCACACATCTGCCTTCACCATATTTGTCTGGCTGGAGTTCCTGTTTTTCTGGATAGTTTCTAGCCAGAGGAATGCACATGTTTACTCATTTTTCTCCCCTGGTGGTTACAGTATTATACATTATAGCTTAACGGACCTGATAGCATGATTTTATAAGAATATTATTCTTTTATAATTCAATTTATTTTTCTATCTGTATCACTAGTCACACACTCCTTCCGGCGGGGGCCCGTGAGCAGTGTGTAGCTTTGCTTCTCGGGGGTAAAACAGGGGGACCGGGTCTCTCCAGTTGAGTAACCCCAGTTTAAATTAGGACACCTGGGAGGAAGTGAGGTTCGTGACATGGGGCGAGAGGGTGAGGGGGGGATCACCGGAGGATTTAGTCACCCACCGAGGGATGGGTCATGACTGACTCACGCTGTATTGACGGGAGGTGTGGTACAGGGGCTCGAGAGGAGGCTGACTATTTTTGGCCGGCTCCTCTTCCTCCACTCTAATTCCTCTTTTTCACCCGTTCTCTCTTTCCTTATTCCCCAGATGCGTTTCCTTCCTGAAAGTCAAAAGAGGCTTTACTTTACTCCTCTTCTCTTTTCCAACCTCACACTGACGCACACGCATCCCTCTGCGGGAGGGAAGGGGGGGGCTGGCAGGATGGAGGTGGGAGGGCCAGAAGCTACGATTGAGTAATTATTCCTTTTTTTTTTTTTTAAAGCTTGTGGTTTTCTTGTTTGGAACAAAAAGAGGGATAGTTCCTTTTTTTTAAATAATAATAATTCTGTAAGTGCATAGAGCAAACCGTCTGCGTTGTGCACATGCCAAGGTTGCATAGTTGTGTGGCATTCTTCTGATTTGTAGAAAAAAAATACAAATTATTCACATATTTACTGTGCTCAAATAAAGCCTCCCTCCACTCCAAAAAAAAAAAAACACGCTTTGCTTATTGTTTACTTGACTCGGAGGTTTGACCTTCGCTGCGCAGGAGAATATGTGCAGCGTTTGATGCCAGAAGGCTCTTATATACATATTCATCGGCTGTCCATGAACAGTTATTCTGCTGATCTCTCAAATCTACGTGGTGCCTGCCTGAACATTGATTTCACAACAAGTTGAGGAGTAAGTGGTGCAAGTGGAAGTTACTCAACGGTAAGATGGTCATGGAAAATATCGGGCTCCTTCGAGAATGACATTTTAATTGAATATTTGTGGACATAAGCCATTGGAGTGTGTCCGTAAGGTATCTGGCTTAATTGTCCTAAACCAAAGCCACAAATGAAAAAAGAAGCACATTTCCAAAAAAAACAAACAAAAAACAGCTCAATTGGAATGAATGATGTGGTGAGGGGAGACAAAGACAGGCTGCACCTTTGAATGAAAGAATGCCAGTGATGTGGGTTCTGTGCCCGGGCATTTCCAGCAGGAATGTGCTGGAATGTTGGCAGTGGTTGCCCCCCCCCCCTCCCCCCCTTCAGCTTTCCCAGGTGTTCCAGAGAGAGGAAAAACAACACAACCACGGGGCAGAGATGGACAGGCTGGGAGTAAGAGGGGAAAATAAGGGCGTGAAAGAAAAAAGTCTGATCGGAAAGCTCCGTTTGAGACATGAGGTCACACAAACAGGTCGGCGCTGTCCAGACATGTTAACCAGAGAAGGGGGGAAAGTAAGATTTACGGCCTGATCGACACTCTCCTCCCTCCTTTACAATTCATCGTCGCAGTTTTATGTCTTAAGTGACGACGGGTCTAGTCAATGATAAACTCGCCTCTTGGGGAGGGAGTGCTCCTTTTTGAAATACACGGGTACATCGATTCTGAAGTTGTGGGCCCGCAGACAGGGCTTGAATTGGAGCGCAGAGCGTGTGTTGAACACATTTTTGGAACGTGAGCGAATATTCAGCCGGTGACTCAGGGGTTGTTGCGTCTGTGTCGCTTAAAGGCCAGTTTTACCCATATTATGTCACAGGCACCGTCGGACCCCTTATTGATCTGAAATGTTAACATGAGTCACGGCGGACAGCGGTCGAGCCCCCCCCCCCCCCCGGTGTTCTCCGGGGGACCCAGAGGAGGAGGTGGAGGAGGTGGAGGATCAGCTGCGGTGTGGCAGCAGACGCCGTCCGTCACGGCGCTGGTGTCTGTCTAACAGGTGTGCTCTGCTCTGCTTTGACTCTCACTGGTCTGACTTTTCTACTCCTCCTCCGGTGTCACGGCGGACAGCGGTCGAGCCCCCCCCCCCTGGTGTTCTCCGGGGGACCCAGAGGAGGAGGTGGAGGAGGTGGAGGATCAGCTGCGGTGTGGCAGCAGACGCCGTCCGTCACGGCGCTGGTGTCTGTCTAACAGGTGTGCTCTGCTCTGCTTTGACTCTCGCTGGTCTGACTTTTCTACTCCTCCTCCGGTCTGCTGCTCTCTGTCTGGCTTTCTGCACCGAAACACCTCACCCTCTTTCTCACACACACGCACAGGCACACAAACAAGGCAGCACATGGCCAGCGTGAGTGAGTCACAACGGGCCGGTAACGAGTGCCTCTTCTGTGGGAGAGTCCCTCCGTGTGTCCCTGTGATGAAGGCCGATCCCCCTGAGCGTATCAGGTGCACTGCTCGCACGGGCAACGTGAGACACTCGGCTCCATTGTCTCCTAAAAAATTGACACTAGAACGTAGCTCATGCAACAACACACCTGACACATGATATGCAGTATACAGTCCACATGCATGGCCGGATGAGGCATACTCCCACTTGAACTTGGGAAAAAAACAACACGACAGTGACAGCGGGGTATAGCTTCATTGCTTTTTTTTTTTATTTATTTTTTTTACGTTTAGATTTGACACCACATTTGTGCATCCAAAAATAGAAATAGTGAAACATATTCGAAGAGACATTGCAACTGTGGGCTCACGGGCCGTGGGGCCAGCAGAGAGGACGGCCTGTCGAGGAGAGACGAGCTCTGTGCCTGCTCCACATGATGTAAATATAGAGAATAAAAAGAATGGTTTTGACTGAACGTATTACAAGAAAGAGTAGTACAAAAAAAATCTATTAATGTAGCTATTGAAATGATATTATTATTATTATTATTATTATTATTATTATTATTATTATTATTATTATTATTATTATTATTATTATTATTATTATTATTAATAATAATATTATTATTATTCTTAATAATATTAATATTATTATTATTTATAATATATTTCTTATTATTAATAATAGTACTAATTATTAGTATTATTATTATTATTCATCGTAAAACTTCAGGACTTCTGCAAATATTATCTGGAGATATCTATGCCAGTTTTTGAGGTAAAAAAAAGCAATGGAGCAAAACACTGAGCCACCATCACGTGCAGCTCGGAAAAATACTCCACTCTTAGAGTGTGGTAAAGAAGAAAAAAAAAAAAGAGAAAAGTCTGAATATGCTGTTATTTAGTGGTCATGAATGCAATAATTACTGTGCAGGAATAATAACAGGATAGCTGGCCAGTGCTTAATCCTGCTCCTCCCAGCACGTGTTCGCAGACTACAGCAAACACACCTCATACACCCACGATCGGCTCTAACAATAGGGGAGTGTGCACTAAAAACTCCACCTCAGCAGCACAAGCCCAGGTGTAGCTTTTCCTCCACCCTGTTTGTCTTCCCAGCTGCACGCCACACACCCTGTACCGAAATAGCGCGTCCTCCTTGATGAGGGCCTGGTCCTGCCGGCGAAAAAGCTGCGGCTGGCAAGACGGGGCCCGCCGGCAGGCCTGTTATTCTCGTCGGACAAGGAACCAATGCCAACATGGCAGAAAATGTGGGAAGATGGGCCCGGTATAACTGTCAGGTTCCTCTGTGACCCGTGACAATGCACAGGTTCCAAAAAAATACCCCCAAAAAACTATACTTGTTTATTTTTGAAAAAAAAAATGGAGGGATAATGTACAAAACAGCAAATCAAACAGGGTTTCTGCCAAAATGGCAGCAATTGGAACTATGTTAGGCATTACAGCCTGGTATCTGTCTCCACGTTCACAGGCATGTGAGATAGCCTTGGATGAAAAAAATTTAAAAAACGATGGCTACCAAGAGATATATCAGGAAGCGTTCATTCTTGACCGTTTGCTGGGTGTGAGATTTGAGTGAACTGTAAACACATGCCCGAAAACCAACCAACCAACCACACCTTCAACCTTGCACAACTTCCCTATTCTTTTGGTGCAAACACGCCCCCAGCGCTCTTCACCCCGCAGTCCCTCCGCTCGGCGGGGGCCCCTAATTGACGCCCTTCCCCGCAACGGCCTAAATGACAGAGCTTTGAGGGCAGAGAGCGGCTCGTCAACAAGTGTGGCCTGAGTGAAGCCGCGGCCCCTTCACCCGGAGTGACACTCCGCCTGACTCAGCAGCACACAGGCCCTGTTTACTGGACCTGTCCACCGCAATCAACGCGCCTGCATCTGGCCTGACTGTAATTCCGCTGTTAACCTCGTCCGTGCTGAGAGGAGAGAGAGAGCGAGGTGGGTGGGGGGGCGGTAGGGGGGGGTCATCTACTCTCTCTGTCCTCCTTCATTCACATCATCCGCATCATAAAACGTCCAGGCATGAAAAAGGTCAAGTCGAACTGCAGCCTCATTCGCAACCAACACAACAGAATGTGCTTAGGGTAGACGCAAAAATTCCGAGTTCCAATTATGGACAAAAAAATAAAAAAAATTAGGACGAAAGCCGCATTTAGGCTTTCACATATTTCACCATTTATTGCAAAACATTTTACCTGCAGTAAAATACAATGGTGCAATCCCATTTGCATTATTCCTGTTCTCCCTACAACACACAATACATCTCTGAGTGTTTTCATTTTATTTCACATTTGGGCTCAATTTGTGTGCCGTGTCTGCTGTACGTTGGTGTGCCATGGAGGATTCAGCGGCACTTCAAATCTGAAACGATCTTAAAATGGTCCCCCCAAAAAAAACCAGGGCTGAAACAAACACTATATCGTACCTTTAAAAAGATCATGTGAATATCGTCATATCCTGCCCAGTACACTGGATTGCGTGAGACTGCAGAAGGTCACACACACACACACGCACACACACACACGCACAGGGCTGCTCGCAACACTTGTTGCTGACCCCGTCTTCAGCCGCGTCAGCACAAAGCCGGTTTGGATTGTGTAGCTGAGACTGATCCACTCAGACAACACCTCGGCTCACACACGCGCACCCAAACACACCCATCAAGGGGCCGGCTGATGACCTGGAAGAGAGGGAAAGCTGCTGAGCCCACATGTTGTCTCATTCCTTAAGGATCCATCATGCGGCGTAAACTGGCGCTGAACTTGGCGCGTCTCCCATCAAAGTTCCTTGCCGCACCAGCGCTGAGTGACGGGCTGAGTCGGACCCCTCGCCACCAACTCAGAGCCCCCTTTTGAAGTGTTGCCGGCCAGCTGTCACATGGACTCCTGCTACCGAGAGACACAGAGACAAAAAGCGGGGATAGCATCTGCGGCTTGGGGGGATAATTACAGGAGAGTGAATGTAGGTCGTGTTGGAGAGGTGTTTGAACAGTTGTCGTGCGGGATGATGGCCTTGATGACTCGCCTGACCTTTGACCTCTCCAGGTCAGCGCGAGTCCCTCTCTCGCTCCAGAAAAAAAAAAACGAAACACAAAGATGCCAGTTGCTCTCACGACACCACGCCCCGGGCCACAGTTACGCCCGGTTACTGTAATCTGTGGGATTACTTGGCCCGTAATCATACTGGATTTCTCGTTCTCGGCTGATGAAATGTTGCGGTGCCACAAAAATTCTCTTTTAGTGTCTAATAAAAGCCAAATTATTGTTGCTTTTGGAGTCCATTTCAAATGAGGCGTTTCATTTGACAATCATATGAAGGAAATGAACTAAATACAATTAAAATGAATGAATTGGTGAAATGATTTCGTTATTGCACCATCATTGCATGTTATGTCATCATTCTTTCCCATACCGTTTAATTAATATTAATATCATAATATATATTCTTATAATTAATGTGTGCTCATTAGCAAGGAGTAACTTTGCATCATAAAAAAATAATAATGGCCCATTTCAAGCCATGGTGTCAACAATGCTGAGCTAATCTGGGTTTGTATTGGTCAGATTACTCCTCAGTGAGTACGTTTGTTATTTCCACATGTATCCATGTCATACATACGGTAAAATACTAATTCCCTCCCATTTTTTTTTTCCCCTACAGTGCGACATCATGCACAAAATGTACAAAATAAGACTGAAGGACAGATATACAGGACATCTTGAAGTGCTGTGGTAGTGTATGGCATTAAAAAAAAAAAAACCCTTCAGCTGTCTATGAACATCTCGTCTGACTCACTGGACACTGAGTATAAATCTGCCATGGGCCTCGTGTCCCGTAAGACAGCGTCCTCCCCCTCAACTTCCTGTGGGTCAAAATACCCTTTATTCCAAATAACAACAACAGGTTCAAAGTTTTTCTACCTAATGGGTAAAACTAAAGGTTTACGATTTGTTGTGTGATGGCACCATCGACATCCACTGTTTGAGCCATTTTCTTTCCAATAAATCAATTTATATATGTTTTTTTATTTATCCTCACTGACGGTGACAGCGAATGTTCCCTACGTGCCCAAATAAACTATGACGAATGAATAACCAGCTGAAGTATTGGCTTCCTCTATATCTGAACTATTGCAGGTGCGGCCCGAACAGCTGATACAGTGAGTCCAAGTCACAGCGCGAGATAAGCGGGAGGACTCCTGTAAAGCGGCGCCTCCGAGATATAGCTACTGGAAAAACCTTCGAATGACTTGGAACGGTATGGTTTTATATATAAAAAAAAATAAAATAAAAATTCAGGAAACCCAAAACCAAACAATCCTCTAATCCCCTTTTCAGCAGAGGCGTGAATTAATGTGGCAGTTGGTAAATCCCAAACTCACCAGTAAAAAAAAAAAAAATACTTAAATGGTGGTGACGACGCAGAACAAAGGCTTATCTGTTTCACCAGCCCGTCCTCCTCCTCCTCCTCCTCCTCCTCCTCCTCCTCCTCCGTCCATTCATCTCGTCCTCCCCCGCACGGCTAACAAACTTTTCAAACGAACCCCGGGCCTCGTATAATTAGAGCCGTTCGCCCGGGATTGGCCCCCACAGAGCTGGGATGAAACGATCCCACAGACAAACATTAACCCGGAGCCCTGACCCTGTGCGAGAGAGAGAGAGAGGAAGAGAGAGAGAGGAAGAGAGAGAGAGAGAGAGAGAGAGACGGAGGGAGAGAGGGAGAGAGAGAGGGAGAGAGAGAGAGAAAGAGAGAGAGAGAGAGAGAGAGAGACGAGACCTGGTGATCGGATCAGCAGGTATCTCCTCCATAGTTAGAAAGAGAGAGAGAGTGAGAGAGAGAGAGAGAGAGAGAGAGAGAGGAAGAGAGAGAGAGAGGGAGAGAGAGAGGGAGAGATTTTTTTTTTGATTTTTGAAAAAAACACTTTATTTACATAATTAAAATAACACTACAACCTAATATAAAGTGCAGATGTCAAAAACCTTTTTAAAAGAAATGCATTTTTTTTTTTTTTTCTTTTTAAAGGAAATTTGCAAAGGTCAACATATCGTTATTCACAGAACATAGTATGTTTTTAAAACACCAACAATTTTTAAAAGAATCGAGGTCCCCAACATGTTTATAAAATCTAAAGTCCAACCAGATTCTCGCTTTGAGGTTCGTTTTTAGTATTTGCGCCGCTTCCTGCCCTTCTCCTTTTTTTACTTTGCTCTTTCGGCTTAAATAAATTGCTAATTTTGCCTCTCCTGAAAGAAGATTGAGGAGCTGGCATTTTTCTTTTTTTTGTTTTGAGTAACCAGCCCCCATTATAAAAATCTTCTCTGTAAAAACAACATCAAAGAGACTAAAAACCATTGTTAAAAGAGTGAAGAGACTTGTCAGTCTCCTACACTCAGTAAAAACATGGAAGACAGTCTCTCTCTTATCACAAAAAGGGCAATTGCTAAAAACCGTCGGATTAAGAACAGAAATAAAGGCATTGGAGGCAATAGCGCCATGTAAAATCCTCCACTGGAGGTCACCTATTCGCTTCTTGAGGGGAGGTTTGTACAGGACCCTCCACTGTGGGCCACGTCCGTTATTGCCAAGTCTTTGTGACCACACAGATGGAGGCCTGTTCTCGAGTCCACTCTGGTGGATGCCTTTGACACAATTGCGGTAGATTGTGACTTTGTCCGCTTTATGTAGTGTCATTTTTTTTTCGTTTGTTGTTTCCAGTAGGGGGCCGGTCTTTCCTCCCAGGTTCGGGCTCAGTATAATCTCGGGGTATGGGTCTGCAGGATCGGCTTGCGTCTCTCTGATTCCATTTCCAGTAAACCAGGATGGGGGAGGGAGAGGGGGATTTTGGGAAGTTTGGTGAGTCATCACTTTTTCTTTTCTACCGGCGCGCCCCCCCCTTTTTTTTTTTTTGCTGCCGCATGTCAAGCTGGAATACCTGGGTGGCAGATTGCCCTGTCATGCTTTCAATTGACCCCTTTGAGTCTTGGAGCGAAGGGGCTCCTGACTCCCGGAGGAACCTTGAGCAGGAGATGAGTGAGGACCCCCCCCTCAGGTTTGGTTCTCCGTACGTCTTGAGCGTGTGCACCGGGGGTCCAATCCAGCCCGGGTGAGATCGGTGACTCAGTGGATATCTGCTCACACGCCGAATATTTACAACCGGCTCGTGTGACAATTGACTTGCTGACGAACGCTCGTAAAGTGATGACAGGGCGCAGGTTTTTTTTTTTTTCTTTTACGGCGTTTTTTTTTTTTTTTTTTTTAAGTGGCGACCCATAATGGAAAGTGTTTAAATTTTCATTGAGGGGGGAAAAACCGCCGATTTTTTATTGCTCTGCTCTCTCGGTCTATTTTTACGTCCGCTCTTTTTGTGCGTGACCACTCGTTCGGCCCCTTCAAGCGCTCTGTTCCACTAAGTGACCATCCACATCATTTTGCGGTCAGGGACTCCCCCTCAGTGCCCCCCCCCACCCCCCCAACACACCACACAGCAACACCTTCGGTGGCCATTTAGCTCCAGGGGCGGAGCTTCTCCTCTACAACACACACACACACTAGGAATATTAATCACGCTTTAATGACAGCCTTCGCAAAGTGATGATGTCACCAGGCACCCCGCAACAACACAACCACCTAACAACACAAAAAGGGCAGTCGCCCCCTCCCCAGCCCCCCCCCCCTGCTCTCCACTCACAGCTGGGCCGCGGTGACCTCACTTGATTGATAGGCCTCAGTCTCACTGGGGCTCTTTGTGCCCCGCGCGGCAGTGGCGGTATGCGGCGCGCGGGGCCTCCGCGCCGCCGCCGCTGCTGACTCAGAGTGAGTAACGAAAACAGTGGTCGAAAAAAACAGCCTGCTCCGCAAAGACGCTTGCCACCATTAAAATGTCATTGAGCACTTGATATAAGGCGCTGTGGGTGCCTGTGTCGATGGCCTCCCGCTGTCCCCGCGGCGCGTTTGTGTGTGTGTCGGCGCACGGTTTGTTGAAGGCAGGCTCAACCCCAGGCCCGCCTTGACAACGTTTTGCGACCGACGAACAGTTGTCGGCCTGGGGGGCTCGGTCTCATCTCTCCGGCTCGTTTGTATACGCGCCGCGCATCAACACTCACACTGTACCCACACACGCACACACACACGACGCGCCTCAGCCCATCTCCGAGCCGGGTACATATTGTCATAAAAAAAAAAAAAAGAAGCAAAATAGTGATTTTTTTAAACACATCATTTTTCTTCTCACCACTGATAGTGGAACACAAAAAAAAATCAAATGTGTGCCACACAACTCCACCTCTGGCCCACTGACACACACGCACACATCCGTTGTGTGTATTCAGTTAGAAGCACGGAGCCGTTACACAAGCTTCTTTCAGTTTCCAGTAAAGGTAAATAACTTCCAACACCATTTCTCTGAATCTGCTCCCTTGTGCATACACACACACATTTTTGGCTAATACACTCATCAAAGACCTTCCGCTGAATATATATATATATATATATATATATATAAATAAAAACCTCAACAACCTTTACAGTGATTTATGAAAAACAATCCATTACTTCTCCCCGCTTGCGGTTTTTTCTCTTCAAACGGGGAGCTTTGCAAGTTGACTCACTGGCTGAAGTACGGCGGATTTCCACTTCCACTTTGGCCCGTTCATCTGAAAACGCTAAGAGTAAAAAAAAAAAAAAAAAAGCAGGGGGATGGAGGTGGAAGGGGGAGAGAGCGGCGGGAGGAAGAAGAGACGGATCTGGAAGCCATTAGGGGCTGGCAGCTGCAGCCTGGAGAGGCTGATTCAGAAAAAAAGAAGGGGAGCGAGGCACACAGAGAGGCGAGGGGCGGAGGAGGGGAGGAAGGGGGGGGGGGGGGGGGGTTATGGCACACGATTGCCACAATAAATTTAATATCGGGGGGGGGGGGGGGGGGGGGTTGGTTATGGCACACGATTGCCACAATAAATTTAATATCGGTGCATGTGTAGGTCATTAATTCAGAGCCTTGTCATTTCGCAGCGGGGAAGATGGCTCATGCGAAAAAGTGATTTACCCAAATTCCTCGCAATAACTCCCACTGCTGTGCCTGCATGAGAAAGAGCGTCTTATCTGGCTGTTTATCCCTCCTCCATCATCAGTTATCACGCACGCACGCACGCACGCGCACACACACACACCCTCTGTCAACTACCCACGTCTGCACCCTGCATATACTCGAATAATCCCAGAACTGCAAATAGAGACTCTGACATGTAGGGCCTCAGTATAGAGGCACAATTGGCTGATGGATCACCTCCTTCCCCAAAACACACACACACATATATATATATATATATATATATATACAGTATATTGTCCAGTCATGCCGTAGCAACCGTAACTATGGACGGCAAGTTCTGTCAAGCTGTCCTTCACACACTTGCGTTGGTGGGTGGAGCGACACACCGAAAAACTCTCAAAGGTCAAGGTCAAGTTCACAAAAAAATAAAAATAAAAATGGTGGGAAAAACATTTTCCCAAATACATAGCTATTTTAATATTTAATAGGGACGATATAAACGTTATATTGGCGATACAAATTGGCAAGAGATGTGACATCAGAGGGAAGTCAGAAAAATGACTTGGTGCTTATTTCAAAAAAAAAAAAAAATGCATTTTTAAAGAATCTCCTCTATGAATTGGAAAACAATGTATAGCCGAAGAAGAGGGAATGACGTCATCCCGACATCACTGTGAAGTCATAAAATGATGCAGCCGATAAGATTATGCCGTGTGAGAGTGGAGAGATTGACGAGTAAAATTTCTGATTATAATATACTCCACATGGGGATTAGTCAATAGGTTAAAATGTATATATATCATCCATACATAGACCATCCAATGATTGACAACCACAAGGGAGGAAATAACACCCGTCCTGATGACAACACAAAAACACACACACACGGGACTCACAGGACGCACACACGCGCGACATGCATACACCGTTTTTTTGTTGACCTGACCCATAAGCACGGTATATATGTAAATATCATAATATAATGAATATTCATATAAAGTCTGCCGTTAAAGGAGGAAATAAAAGAAGCTGGGTCTCTGAGAAGTGAGCGGCACAACATGTGACGTCGGGTCCGTCCCAGAAGAAACCCTTCTCCGTCCATCCTTTACCTTTTTTTCCCCCTCCCTTCATGTTGAACCTCCTCTCTTCAGCATCTCTGGTGGTCCTCACATCGCTACAGAGGTGGTCTGACACTGGTGTGGTCCTCCGGGGGGTCAACGCGCCAGCGCACAGACACTGACGAGGTCAGAGAACATCTGCACTGAAAGAGAAAGAGGGGGGGGGACAGAGAGAGAGAGAGAGAGAGGGACGATCACCTGGTGTGAATCAGTCAGAAGAAGAATAGAGTGAAAAAATTGAGAAAATATATTTTGCACTATATCTTGCAGAAGTTCTATATTAGAAGTTATTTATTCATTTTTTTTTAGCTCATATCTCTGCAAACCATTTCAAGTCTTGCTTCAGATAATTAACCTTGCAGTCATAAAATTATTATTATTATTTTTTTTTTGCGCTGCTTCAGACTACGAGTTGAGAGACAAGGAGTTGAACAGCAGCAGAGGCAGCGCCAGGAAGAAAAGAAAAAAAAGTGGGATATTTTTGACCATGGAGCCTGAGAATGGTTTTTGCTTTTTTTTTTTTTTTTTTTTTTTGCAGCTTGGCTTCGTGAGTCCCGTCTGTGTTGCGGTTCAGTGTTTGGGTGAAGGTGAGGGGGGGAAGATTGTGGTCTGGGGTTTGAATGCAAAAACCAAACAAATAAAGAAAAACGCTTTTTTTTTAAATATAAATCCATTTCCCCAACCACATCCAACCGCTTTTTGAAACAAAAAAATAACCAGGAAAGAATATTAATAATTCAATGAAGCTGTAGCCAATACACTGACACCGACTGTAAGGCGAAAATGTTTAATTCATTCACTTTAATTAACTCTATTCATGTCGTTCAGTTTTAAGTCTATCTGGTCACCAAACATACAGTTTCTGAGAGGATGCCAAGATGAAAGTGAAAAATGAGAAAAAAAATCCCCCCTCCGCGTACAACTGTTTTGATCCAATCTGAGAATTTCTTGTTTTTTCCCCCCCCCGTTCGCTTTATGACTCTTTAGAGATTGGAAGGAGTGGGAGATCAATTTGTGACTCTATCTGTGTGTCATGGGTGAACTTCTCTTGACATGGCCGTTTAGCCCATATCAGTTCCTTTTGGGATTATATTTTTAGATTTTTCCGTCACGTCGCAAAGCCGTAAACAACCCCAACGGTCAGATCGATGGGTCAGATCCAACCGCGATTTTTTTTATTTTTTTTTTCTCTTCTTCCTGAGGAGGCGTGAAATGCGGTGGAGCGGTTTAATCATGAGTTAAGATCATCAGGGTGTTTTTTTTTTTAAATTTGTCGTAATAAATGACAACACCGGATATGTACGTGTGTGTGTGTGTGTGCGCGCGCGCGTGTGCGCAAAATCTGGACGAGAAGGAAAAACGTTTAAATTACTATGAGATTTTTTGGACGTTTGATTAAAAACATGTAAACTACATGTTTATCACACCAACTTCTCTTCCAATGGAAAAAAAAATGAAAAAACCACCAGTGGCAGCTTCGTGAGTCACATTAAGGAAGTTACTCCTTCTTATCATCAGCCTGGAGTTTGTGGTTTTTCGTGAGACAATTGAGCAACGTGGTTCATTGACGTACGGGACTCGGCTTCTTAAAAAAAAAAAAAAACTCCTGTCTTGCTGCGGCCTGGAACGGAAACAAATTATTTGACGCGTCTGCGGGCCCTGAAACACCACGTGTAAATGTGTATTTATATACATATATATAAATACGACCATCAGCTTATCTTCCATTAAATCTGTGTCTCGCCACCAAGCCTTGGGAAACAACCTATGATGTCACATTTGGGTTGTTAAAAAAAAAAGAGAGAGAGAGCGTTCAATTCCAGGTTGAATCGGACACCCACCCGGGCGTGAAGTGGGCCCCAGTGGACCCGGCATCCTCCCCACCGCATGGCGGAGAAAAAACAATAAAAATCCAGGAGCTGTGCGTGTTCAGCTTATAAAGTTTATAAAAATAAATGTTCACCGAAGAATAATTCCTAATCTTTTGTGCAATTATGATATTTCATACAGTTGAATGACAAAAAGTAATGACACGGAGAGATATGAGATGAGAGATGAGACGGGGGGGGGGGGGTTTGTTTTGTGTTTGGGGTGTCTTTTGTGTTTGGCATTCCAGTGTGTCTGGTATCTGATCGCACTCTTATTGTTGTGTGTGTGTTTGCGGGCGCGCGTGTGTGTGTGTGTGTGTGTCATGAAAAGCGAATAAGGTGGAGGGCTCCACCTGACAGATTCCTGTTTGTTTTCTCAGGCCAGGATCAAAGACAGGTGGCCTCGCACGTGGTTGCGTTGTGTGTCAGCGGCGAGTGAAGACCCCCCCAGGGGCCCGGGCCCCCCCCCCCCCCCCCCTCCCTCCCCCAGCCGCGTTTTTTTCTGAGGATGAGGGCTCGAGAAAATTCACAATCTGCAGGAAACGAGAGGCCCGTGGAGACGGAGCTATTCTCAGTGACAAGAACCGGATTACGTGACGCTCCGTGTGCAAACATTTTTTATTTTTTTTTAACACCGAGAGAGAGAGAGAGAGAGAGAGATGAGAGGGAGGTGTGGGAGGAGATGGAGGAGGGAAAAAAAAGAAAAAAAAAGCGAGGTTGCCAGGACTCTTGTCTGTCATTCCGTGCGTCAGTCAGTCTATTCCCAGGCTCAGACGCAGGTACTGTATCTGCGCAAATGAGAGACACACACACACACACACACACACACACACACACACACACACATATTTTCTCACTCTCACTGTCAACGCAAACTGGAAATATCCCTATTTATCCCCTGTCAAATTCTAATTAGATTCCACCACCACAGCTCTCCCCCTCTCTCCCCCTCTCTCTCTCTCTGCCACACTGTAATGCTGTTTCCCTGGTAACAGCTGCTTCCTGTTTGTCTGTCTGTGTTACCATGGAGGAAAAGGGGATGAAGGAGGTGATGGGGGGGGTCAGATAGTAATAATATTGAAGTGGCCCTGAGCTGGACACCATGCCCACTTTGTCTGACCGCAGTGATATGACAGTGGGTGAAGTGTTTTTTTTTTTTTTTTTTTTCTGAGAATAGCAACAGAGGGCGGGCCGCCGTGAATACCAGAAAATAATTAACACACGCAGGAGGGAACAGTTAATTCGCAACCCTCGTAGCCTTGAGTTATTTAAGGTAACGCCCCCCCCCCCCCCCCCCCCCCCCCCCCCCCCCCCCCCACCCCCCCCCCCCCCCCGTGTACTGCACAATAGTAGACTTTGCGTCATCGTTAAGCGACCGCGCGCTGACCCACCGACGAGCTCTCTGATCTGCAGTCATTTATTGTTTTTTTTTTTTTAATTCTCATTATTTCTTCAGGCTTCTCGTTTCTTCTTCATTTCGCTGATTGAAACGGGTTGTTGCTCAAAAAAAAAAAACTTCAGTTCACCTGACAAATCACATTGGAGGAAAACTCACAGTTGATGGCAACACACGTGACATAATGCTAAGAGGCCGCGACCCGGTTACAGTGGCTGAGCTATGACTGGACACGCGCTGGACACATTTCTCACAAAAACGTTTTTTAGTTTATTTTGATAATGTCCTCGTCTCATAGTCTCCTTTTTTCCCCCCCACAAACATGACGCTTGTCCCCACAGTCTGTACAAATGGGTCTCTTTTCAATTCTAAATGAAGCACTAAAGATTCGAAAATCACCCGACATCACAGTTAAAAAAAGAAAAAAAAAAAAAAAAAAAAAAAAAAAAGCTCTGTGAGCCGTAGCGCTAATAACAGGATGGCAGTTTTGGGATTTCTCCTTTCATTAACCAAAACAACGGAAACCGCAGCGCAGCTTCCCCCCCTGGGCATCATGTGCCGAAAATAACATTCCACGATTATGCCATGTACAAACATTGCACGCGGCCCCCCCGTCCACATGACCAGCAAAACGAATCATCTGTGGCGCGGGTGTGCTCCGCAGAGATTTATGGACCCGTGAGGCCGGTCAGCCGGAGAAGCCCCTCAGTCCCCTCTTGAACTCGGGGGCCTTTTTTTTTTTTTTTTGGGCAATTATCGCATTTAATGAATCAAACTTGCCCGTTAACGAAGCATGATGTACGAGTGGTGCAGTTTATTTCTAAATCCTGGATTTGACTCTCCTCGGGGTCAAATTTAAATTTGGGCGTAAATTTCCCGCTCGGCCCAGACTCGATTTCCCAACCTGAAGCCAACTTCAGAGCGGGGACCCTTTACACCCGGGGGTCCAGGGGCCGGGGTGTTGCTCGGCGGGCCAGATAAAACTGGCACAGCGGGCCGCAGGTGGCCCCGCGGGCCGTAGCTTGAACACCCCTGCTCTAAGCGGTTCGTTCAGCTGTGTTGGCTTTTGTCAACACCTCAGTTCAGGGAAAACAGTCATCAGTCAAGAGTTGCGACATCGGCATCATGTGACGCATTTCATTTCTCTTTCAACTTCCAAAGCAACGTCTTATGTTGTAATATCTTTTGGGGTCCGCCTCATTTAAAGACAAAGTCTGGAGCCACAGCCCCACGGCTTTGAAGTGTCTTTGTGGAGCAAGAGGGCCCAAAAGACACCTGGCAGAGTTGTGGAAGAATACCAGGCGTAGCAGTTGAGATGATGGGGGGGGGGGGGGAAGGCGGGGGAGCGGGGGGGTAAAAACCTGGAACAACATCTAAACTCCGCTTCAGAGGCATTTGGTGCTTCAAGAGGAGCTCGTCTTCGCCGAGAGCAAACCGCAGTGTTTTGGCAAGAGGTGGAAAGGGGGGGGGGGGGGG
>JAFBJU010002427.1:45911-66148 GCA_016785305.1 Colistium nudipinnis
TATATCATAGGTTACTTCACAGTTTCTTCTTTTAACAACTACAATGACACAATAATCATCTGTTCCATCAGTGTACCACAGTTACACTCAGCTACACACCTGCTTCTGTCACAGTGCTGCCGACAACACAATAAATCAGGGCATCTCAATCCAGATTAAAGAAGACCAAGCAGTGACAAAGTGGACGTTTGGAAACTCAGTCTAGTGTACAAACATACATTTGTGGAAATCGATTCCTCGTCCCAACAGGTGGATTAACGCTGCAGCAGAGAAGAGGCCACAGAAGCAGCGTTCAACAGTGTAAAGTCATTTCTGTGGGTGAATATCGCCATCTAGTGGAATAAACCTAGCACTGCAGGTAACATCCTGAACAGCATACACGAGATTTAGTATCAACAGCTAGATGCCCCCCCCCCGAAGTAATATTTAAGTTATACAGTGCATTTGATAATGAACTAAAACATACACTTTAATAATATTTATGAATAGCCTTTTTTTAAAACATTAATACTGTGTAAAAAAAATGCTAAAAGCTAAATTAATTCATAGAATGTATTTTTAAATGTTCAATTGGGATGATTAAAAACAGCTGATGAAATAAACATAATTAGAAGTTATAATTGGCTCCAAACTACGAAAACAATCCTCACACAGGTAGTAAAAGGGAGAATTTCCAAAGGTTCAGTCATTAAACATGAGGCCTGCAGGGGGCACACATCACTGCTCTATACAGCTCCATATGCTATATTTGAATGGGATACATGCCAATGAACATTGTTACACCTTATCTGTGTGAGTGGATTTATTGGAAGGGTCCGTCTGTTGGATTCAAATGACGAGTCACTTCAATCACTGCAAAGCCGAGTATTTGGAAATACGCCTTCCGGATACTTATCATTTGAACTCCTACCTAAAGGCCGTGGTCAGGAAAGGGTGGGTGGAGGCAGTAGACTGCATGGTGGATGGTGAAAGGGGTCCCCTGGTGTGTGTGTGTATTCGTGACACACCCCAAGTGGGTCAAGCAACGAGCCGACACACCTGGATTGCGTTGGAGGATGGATCTTGATTGCGTTAGGTTTAATCAAGTTAAGTTTGGCGTTTGTGGGAGGAAGAGAAGAGGGAGAAAACACAGATGGTCGCTTTGTTCACACTACAATTCATTTTCAGTTTTTTTTTTTTAAGGCCTCATTCTTAGACTGGAACAATCTTTTCTTTTTTAGTATTATGGTAAGAAGGAATATGTGGAAGCCAAAATAGAAATCTCGCTGCTTTTGCAGAAGTGTTTAACAGCCAGAAATAAGAGGGAGGAAGTGAAGCTGTCTGTGGTCAACCGAGAGCTTGGGGGTTTCCGATTCACCGTGCAGAGGCGTCGCTCTGCTCAGTGGGGGTTGTGGTATTTTGGAGGAACCGTTGAACACCAGCCTTTCGGAACAAGTCCCGACCGTTTGCAAAAATCCAGCCTCTGTCTGATTGGAAAAAAATAAAATAAAAAATAAAATCAATGCTTCCCAGTCAGGTGCAAAGCAGCTACATGAAACCTTCAGCTCATTAACTGGACTGCACTCAGAAG
The DNA here is from genome assembly GCA_016785305.1 of Colistium nudipinnis. Classification (NCBI taxonomy): domain Eukaryota; kingdom Metazoa; phylum Chordata; class Actinopteri; order Pleuronectiformes; family Rhombosoleidae; genus Colistium; species Colistium nudipinnis. The sequence goes on from JAFBJU010002427.1 coordinate 47,482, forward strand.
CTGTGATTTGTTTTTCAAATGACAAATAGACGGGATGGGCACTTGTGACGCTCCGTCAGCCTGGATCGATCCGTGTGGACTCAAGACACTCACAGCTGGTGATGGCGTGTGAAAGCCAGCTTCCGGGGAGAGCTGGAAGCTGGTGAAGAAAGTGAAAGCAGCAGAGAAATTGGTTCTTGATGTGAGATTGAGAAATTGTTTGTCTTTATTGAGAAGGTAGAAGGGGGAAAAAAAAAAAAAAAAAAGGACAGAAACATCCATTGAGCTCAAACCAAACCCCCACCCTCCCTGCTAATCTTCTTTTTTTTTTTTTTTTTTTTACAAAACATGTACATCTAACAGGGCCCTCGCTCCACAAATACACAGATGTATATATATATATATATATATACTGCTGGGCACACGCTTTGTTTCTCAACATTAAATTTGCCTCAGGGTATTAAGCATATCATCCATTTTTTTATTTTTTTATTATTTTTATTATTCTACATCCCTGGTGCTCGGGCCAGTAGTCCCTGTTAGGGAAATCTAGATTACATTCGTTATTATCATTAAAATCGGCACGATCGTCTCCACTATGATAAACCCGAAGACACGCAGACTGCACGGTTACGGCAACACAACGAGAAGATGCGCCTTGACTAATGCACACAAGAGAGAGAGAGTCACCTACACCACGAGTGGGGAAGAGGGGCCACAAACGCACCGTCCTCTGGCTGAATGACCAATGCACAAAATAAAATAAAATAGCTGACTGAAAAAAAGTGGAGAAATTCATTATTAGTGGGCAATAAAAAAAAAAGTCATATAAAGGAAGATTTCAGGATTCTTGCCTGCAAATGTTACTGCATCCTCATTCTGTTGTGGTGTCATTAATATTCATTATTTATTTTATTTTTATTTTTTTTAAATATTATACTGGGTGCTCAGGTGTGTGGAGGTCAGGTTAATGACGGGAGCGAGGTCACGACTCCATTTCATGAAATACATTTTTTTTTTGTATATTAGGATCTAGGCCATTTATTTAATTTTTTTTACTGGCATCTATCTCTTCTTCGTCTCTCTAAAGGCCACTGCCGCTTCCCTCCACGTCGTCCACCACCACCGAGCGTTTACGCAGCACAGAGTTCCCCTTCCTGCCGCCCCGGGCCGGCACGGGCAGCTTGGTCTGGCAGGGGGCGCGGTACTGGGGCAGGCCCGTCTTGGTGGTGTCCAGCTCCTCCGGGTCGTCCTGCTGGGCCCGGAGGGCGGCCATCACGTCCTTGTCGGACGGGCTGAGGGTCAGACAGCCGCAGGGACGGGCGCCCTCCGCGCCGCCGGCCTCCGCCACCTCCTCCGTGTCATCCTCCACCGTCTTGAAGGCGTCGCCCCACAGGCTCTCGCAGAGATCCTTGCCGTGCTGGTACATCTACACGCACGCACACACGCACGCACACACGCGCGCGCACACACACAAGCACACACACGCACACACACACACACGCACACACGCATGCACGCACACATGCACACACAAACGCACACACACACGCACGCATACACACACACACACAAACACGCACACACACACGCACACACACACAAACACGCACACACACAATATTGTGTAGATTAAAAACTCGAAACATTGTCTCACACACATGGCTGATACCCAGTCATGAAGGGGGCTTTCGAAAAGGAACAATACAGTAACACAATAATTAAAGTCCAGTCGATCTGTGTATTAAAGTTGTGCAACAAGGTGGTGAAGTACAAATAGCACATTTCCCCTGCGTATCAAGTATCAATAATGTAACTACTCAAGTACATATGTATCATCCAATCCAAACCTGTAACCAGTGATAATACCAGGAGTCAAAATAATGTCTCTCTCAAGTTTGAGAAACACACTGTTCCACTCTGGTATTCCACTTTTTTTTTTAATATAAATTCACAAAATATTCCACACTGATAAAAAAAAGTGTTTCTTTTCCTCTCAGGGCAACGTCGACCTTGAAAACAAACTCTGCAAGGTGCTGCCCCCTCTCTCTCTCTCTCTCTCTCTCTCTCTCCCTCGCCTCGCCTCACCTCCTCTCCAACGACCTTGAACAAAACTCGCAGCGACCTCAGAGAGATCTCCTCTCCATCCTTTTTCCCCGGCATAATGGCGATTCCGCGGAGTCGACGGACAGATCTAAGCTCATCAGCAAGGTCACTTCCAGGATCTTTTGTGTGGCTATCTGACAGGAAACCAATTACGGCGGGCTGCAAGTTGCACTTTGAGGAGCAACTGAAATTACGGCTGACTTTGGCTTTTTTACTTTTTACTCCTCTCTAATAGGAGGCCTGTGCAGATCATGAGGATATATTGCATTACGCTTCCAAAAAAAAAAACAGATCACAATTCAACATTTCAGCCGTTTAACTTGAAATAGGCCTGGGAATGCTAATTAGTGAAGATTCAGTGACACACGCACGCACACGCACACGCGCACAGTGCGATTTTCAGCCATTCTTCTCCCCGGTGTCTCTTCAACAGTTATTAAAATGAGTTACAAAGCTTCTGCTACGGCTCATTTTGCCGCCCGACTTCCAGCGGATCTTCCTATTGCATGTTTTTCCTCTCCTGCTTATCTCACACGCACACGCACACGCACACGCACACCTGAACGCCTGCCGCCATTCATCCTCCTGTCTGCTGGGGGATTACGCCTGAGTCACACAGGGTGCTCAGAGCAGGAAGAGCTGTAATATATTTCCAGGGTGGGAAGGGACAAAGAGGAGGACTGGTTACATATACTGCCTGTCTGATGCTCAGGCCTTATCGCAGTGACTGCATAACCCTACACACACACACCAACACACAACACGCCCGGCGGACATGGCAAAGCTCCTTCAGACACGGTGTGGCGGAATAAGTGAGATAAAACATATTTCCTGGCCTTCTCCTCCTTTTTCTCGATTCCGTTCTGCCCTCTTTTGTGTGCAACCTATATGACCACACACCGGGTGTGAAATCTTCTTATATATATATAATAATAAAATAATATATATAATAATCTTATAATAACAAAATACCCTCACTCCCCGTACGCCAATGTAATTTTTCCCCGTAATTGGCCGAGTGTTGTTTAAAAGTATTTTTTTTTTTTTTATGTACACGACCCCTATACACCCCCCCCCCCTTTCCTCTGACCATTCATTGACTGCATCCGAGCCACAGATGTGTTTGGATGCCAGCGGCCTGGCCCAGACGTGGCCACTCGCACGCAGATGTAACCTCATTCCCACAAGACCCAGGAGAGCGAGAACGTCCGAGGCTGAGCTAGATCAGACCTTGGCCGGCAGATAATGATCCCGATGAGAATAAAGAGAGAGACGCCGTGTGCCAGAGGGATTTCTGCACGCTATGGATCTGTGTGTGTGTGTGTGTGTGTGTGCCTTTTAATGTATTCACTTGTTTCTATGCAAACGGAATATCTTCTGCAGTCAGCATTTACAAATCCTGTTCTTTATTCCAGGCACGTACTCCCACTTTTAGTTTCTATCTCTCAGATGAAGTTTTCTGGGCGCAGGGAGGATTCCAAAAAAAAGGGAGGTTGTTGCGGATTATTTTATTCAAATCTTGGTGAAACTTTTGGAGTTCATCGCTTGAAAGTAAAAAAAATAAAATAAATAAAAAAAACTTTTTTTAATTCCCTGGGGGGAGAGGTTCTAAAGGGATGCCGGAGATTCTTACGTCAGCCGGCTGAGGAGAAAACAGAATGGAGCTTTACTGCCGTGACCTCCGGAGACGTAGTGAGAGGCAGGCTCTTTAAGAGGGGGAGATTTGTTGAATGTGCTGTGACTCATTTCCTTTTATATTCAGCAGCAGCTTAAAAACACTCCGTTTGAGAGCCACTCCAGTTTATTGGGGCCTATTTGGCGCCTTTAGTGCTATCCTACATGAAAATGGGCCAATAAACGCACACACACACACACACACACACACACACACGCACACACACACGCACACATATTTTCATTTTCCCCTCATACTGCGCATTTCTAGCAATCCCGTAATATCCACCAGAGGCTTATTATGTGTCTGGTGGCAGTGTTTGTGTTTTTCAGTTGTTGGTGTGCGAGTGTGGGTGTGTGTGTCAGTGAGTGTGTGTGTGTGTGTGTGTGAGAGACAGAGAGATAAAGATGATAAAATTGAGAAAAAGGGAAAAATACACAGTAGATGGATAGAATAGAGTAGGTAGATTGGTAGATGGAGGATAAATAGATAGGATAGGATAAGAGAAGTCACTTTTTTTATAAAGGTATAAAAAAGTTAGATAGATGGAGAGATGGAGAGATAGAGTGATGAACGGCAGCCCCTCGGACACTCGGCCTGGTTTGAAATCACCCAGCTGGCCCCTGCCCACTGAAGCAGGACCAGACCTTTTCATGCTTCGGCCCCTCCACTGTTAACCCTCCGCTCACCACACACTCCAAAACCCAACACCAGCTTATAAATGGAGAAACAAATGAAAGGAACAAAACCCAGTAAGGTCCCGGAATGAAAGTAAATATGGAATCCCAGCCTACCTGCTGGTACTGGACACAGGCGCCGGTGCAGTTCTGTCCTCTGGGGTCTCTGGCCCAGTTACGAGCGCACGTCACATCCATCCTGCACGCGTCAAACCTGGAAAAAAGAAAAACATCATTTGAATGAAATCACATTCAAAAGAAAACACGGTTCCCTCGGTACCAAAATCCCAAATGACTTTTTTTCTTTTCTGATTTTGGGTGCACTGTGTGTTTAGCTGTGGAAATACAGAAAAAGCCTTGTGTGCCGCACTGTTTCTTGGCCGGTAACAGCACCGTCTGTGGATCTTGTTGTAAACCCCCCAAATGAGGATTTCTACATGTTGATCTTGGTGCATTTTAAACAGAGGAGATATAATGTGGTCATTTATGTCGTTTAACCACAACCACAAACGGCACAGGTTGAATACGCACTCTTCAGGAATGCGAAGAGGATGCTGATTATACAGTACGTGTAAAAAAAATAAAAAAAAAACATATTCCAATGCCTCCCGTCTTTTGAATATCCTCGAGTCTTCAGAAAGAAAGGAGCGAAGGCTGGAACATGCGACCTTGGTTTTTTTTTGTGTGGTGCAAGGTTTTATTCTGTTTATTGGACATTGTGTTGACACAGAGGCTCGTAATCTCCGCTCTGACAGCCTTATAGGCGGAGGAGGTGGGGGGTGGGTGGGGGGTGCAGACACTGATTTTGATTTAGCTCTGCCGGGGGCCGTGTTGCGCTGGCAGACCTCACCAATCACGACAGAAGCTGTGGCAGAGCGGCACCGCCTGGATGTAGGAGCGGCGGTGGGGGTGAGGCCAGCGCGCGGCGTCGGGGGAGCAGCGGTAGAAACACGACACGCGCTTCAGGAAGCCTTCGCACCTGAGCGAGAGAGAGAGAGAGAGAGATCAGTGCTGACGTGATGATTAGTGACGTTTGGGTTTAAACCTCAGCCGACCCTGTTCAGGACTCAGGCCCGTAGAGGTCACCACCGGGTGACCTTGTTGATGTTGCCCCGCTGTTTAATGCGTCTTAATCCTTTAAGTGTGTCTGTGCACCTTGAGCTACTTTACTGTTGCTTTCCGTCAGAATCTCTTCCTGTGTGTTTTGAATCTCTTTTTTTTATCTTAAACTGTACTTTTTTCTTAACTTCATGGCTTTCTTTCATTTAAGTGAAAGAATTCCACTAAAGTTGTCTTCTGTTGTTAGGATCATCCACATGCAGACTTTTGTGGCTGGATGAGGCAGAAACTGGGGATATAATGTATTTTGAAATTTGCAGATGACATCACGATATTTTAGTTGTGTACTTATGCTCACATCTAACATGCGTAGCCTGACATCAGCAGTGTTTATTTTATATAGGCCAATTTTTTTTTACTTTTCGGCCCTAAAGCGCACTCTGTTCACCATTTAATCACCAGCTTTGTTTGTCTTTGAGTTTTTTTGTCGTCCTGCAGGAGGACAAGTGGGTTTTTAGGGCTTGTGTTTTTTTTGTGTTTTTTTGCTGAGAGAACAAAGACAGTACAGCTGCAAGCTTAAATACACACACATATATATATACAGTATATATATAAAAAAACATTGTGCTATGAGAAGTCCCTGAAGAGCGGATGAAGAGACTGGCGGTCTGTGGCTGAGTCACACAAATATATGACATACTTTTAATTTAAATATATACAGTATATATACACCTGTTTATTATACAGTTGCTTGAAGATGGATTTTAAAGAGACTTACTCTGAGCTCAGGGGCCCACATTTGTCCCAGGGTTCGTTCTTGTTGCTCACAGAGGGGACATGGGAGATGTCCTGGATGTTGTCTCCGGAGCAGCAGCTATCTGTCCACAGCAAGGACATGAAAAAAAAAAAAAAAAAACTCTGAGTCAGCACATTCGCTGTACTTTGGTATTGTCACCACACGTTGTGATGACACACACGCACAAAGCGAACACGAGACAAAAAAAGCCACACACTCACTTTCGGCGTACAGGGCGCAGTCCCCCAGGTGGGGCTCCGGGCCGGGCCGGGCCTTGTGCCTGCTGTCCTGGAGACAAATGCCCTCCGAGCGGGCTCCACCAATCAGCACAGCCGCCAAATAGGCGCAAACCAGCAGCAGAGGTCGAGAGGTGAAGGCCATCTTGACTTTACGGCCGAAAAAAACAGGTCTGTGTGCGGGTTCGACACAATGGAGAGACACACTGAGACTCACAATCTAATGTAATATGATATGACAGATAAACAAATAAAAAATATGAAAAAAAACTCAGTTTATTGATACGTACACACAAATTACTCAAAAACCCCCCTCAGGGTGTAAAAGGCACATTTAATTTTTTTTTTTTGTTAAAGTTCCATGTCTGATTGTGTGGTGAGACAGGGACACGCCGAGGACAGGCTGTTAGGACTCTGCGTGAGGTGACCCAGTAGACAGGGTGAGTCTAATTAGGTGGGACTGAGGCCCCATGCTGAGACGGATGACATGCGTAGTTGTTTAAGCTGATCTGCTGGACATGGACGCCCTGGGCGGTCTCCCAGTGTGGCCACACAGACAGACAATGACGGAGGTAAAAAAAGAAAAAAAAAGGAAAAGGTGGACATTGTGTCCTTCTCCCCGCATTTCAATTTTGAAAGGTTTTATTTATATTATTACAATAAAAAAAAAAACAGAAAATGTGTGTGGGTGTGCTATACACACACTTTTCACATTTTTGTGCTATATACTGTATAACTTTTTTGAAAAAAAAAAAATCTACCATGAGAAACCTGATTTTTTGCAAAATAAATGTTTTTTAAAAGCAAACAAGGAAAAAAATGTGCAGCTTAATTCGAATCATCACCAAATATTAATCAAACGCAAAAAAATATATACACGTGTTATTTATATATTACATATTAAAAGCAACAACAGGTAAAAAAAAATCGAGATAAACATCCACTTGCTTCCTTTTGTAAATTCCCTCACACACACACACACACACACACACCTGTACTTTCGTGGAGATAATGATGTCACGCGAGCTGTCGGATCAGCTGTTGTTGTTTTTGTGTTACCTGTCGCTGTGTTGTGTCGACGATGCTCCGTCCTGTGAGAGTCCTCCTGTGTTGTGGGTCCGTTCCCTTCGTGTGTCTCCGCTAAGTCTGCGAGGATGCAGCGGCTGTTCGCGGTGCTCCTCCTCCTCCTCCTCCTGCGTCCCTGTCTCCGTCTCTCGGTGGTCCGTCCGGGGGCCGCCGCTCACCACTTGGTCACCGGTTTATATGAAGGACACTTCGGTCCCAAACACCAGGCAGCCGCTCACGCTCCCCCCCTCCCTCAGCCCCATGCTGAGAAGTCCTCCCTCTCTCTCTCTTTCTCTCTCTCTTGCACACGGGTACGCGCACGCGCACACACGCTCCCAATGATAATCTCCCAATGAGATGTTTACCCAAATCCTCCTTCTTTGCTTCCATCCATTGGATGGAAAACACTGAGAAAATAAAAAGGCAAAAAAAAAGAAAAAAAAAAGCATAACATTTCTGAAAAGTGATAAAAAAAAATATATATATATATAAAAAAAAAAAAAAAACGCATGAGGGACATGTTGCCATTGTTTTTTGTCACACCTGTCCACCCCCCAAGCCACACACACACACACACACACCAAAGGACAGGGTTGGAGGAGGTCAAAGCTGAGATTTAATACTTCATGATATGCTGAGGACAGAGAACACACACACACACACACACACACATCTCTGTGGAACAAAACAACAACAACACAAAACCTGCTGCACCATGCAAATCCTCATCCTGGAAATACAGAGACAGTTTTTTTTATGAATTTTTCGTCTTCTCTTTAATCTCGCCAGGCATGCCGCGCAAGAGGTGTAATCCCTAAAAAAAGCAATCTTTTCCATTTGGTGGCAAATATTGTAAAGATGAACATTTGTGCGACGACACAGAAGAAGCGTGTGGTCTGAATGAGGATACACGTGACTTGTGAGCCGTCGCGGTGCGTGTGCGTGTGTGTGTGTGTGTGTTATGCCTGCTGGCTTTTAAGCTCACCTCCCTTCGGACCTGGTGCGCCAACCTAATCCCTGGCTGGGTGCATGCCCTCCCCCCTCCCTCCCCCCCCAAGTGCCCTCCTGAGGCTTTTGGCCACCGAGGAGCAGATGGAGAGTGTCTTGTGGCCTAGATACATCTGCATAAAAATAAAAAATAAATCGGTGACGTGCCTTTTCGTCATTGATGGGCTCTGGCAACAAAACTGTGTGCAAAGGAACCCGGCCATATTGGCCATCGACTCAACATGCCGATCCAGCGCAGGAGGCACCTCCGTGTCGGAGCTCAGGTCGGAAGGCCTCGCTCGCCACCGCCGCCGGTGGTTTCGTAACCGCCGAGGGGTGGTCTACATTTCCCGGGCCCAGAGCGGAGGAGCGGGAGGCAGACAAACAGCTCTCCATCTGGTAATTAGAGGAGGCATAACCGTATCCTTTGTGGCCGAGCTATTCATGGAACACAGAGCGGGGAGGACAAAGCCGGGGGTCCGCCGCCGCTCTCGGAGTTCTCATTGAACAGGGTTGAGTAAGCGGCTGCGTTTGGGGGCCCTGGCAGGGCCCCGCTCCCTCCGCTGGCACACACACCCGCCCACACACCGTCACCCATCCCTGTCAGCTCACTAACTGACAGACATTCGTTTCCGCCATTTAGAGTTTTTTCTTTGATTTGTGCCACTGACCTATTTCGGATGACGGACCCTTTGAACTCTCACTTTTGGAAAATGAAATGGCGACAAGTGGAGAAGCTGGATTTAAGAGGACGTGTTGATGTGCTGTGAACAAGAGCAGCTGCGGGGTTGGGATTAGAGCAGAATAACTAACAGGATTATCAACATCCGCAGCCAACCCATAATGTAGCGAAAGGTGCACAGAGACCCCCATTATTGCATTTCATCAATTGATCCTGCATAACATCTCTGTTGACAGAAATCTCTCGGGTCCAATGCCAAAATGATGATTTCACGGTGTTTGCAGGGAGGAACGCTTTATATTCAAAAATCATTCCTTGAACCTGTCAAGGCCAAAGTCAGCTGTACATGTCGGTTAGTGTGACGTCAACGCCCCCCAAAAACCCAAAGTCAGACAATAATAATAATAATAATAATCGTTGTCGTCGTCGTCGTCGTCGTCGTCGTCGTCGTCGTCGTCGTCGTCGTCGTCGTTATTATTATTATTATTATTATTATTATTATTATTATTATTATTATTATTATTATTATTATTATTATATATTATATTATATTATATTCATTAATGTCACCGTCTGGGTTCATGGGTTGGCAGACGCATCAAATCTCCAGAGAGCCTGAGCTGTGTCTGGAAATGGTGAAAGTAGAGAAGTGGTCCCAGTTCTCCACCGTGTGGTCACACAGCAGCCGTACATGCAGATGTGTCCGGAAAAAATAACAAATAAAAACACAAAGCAAGAAGAAAGAAACAGTTTGTTATTTTATTTGTAATTAATGTTATTGTTGACGATCTTATTTGTGTCGATTCAGAATAAAGGTTTCAATAAAAAATAATCACAATAAACAAAACAAATGTGAGATACAGGAGTATCCGTGGACATTAGTGTCTTTTCAATAGAGGCTGTTTTGTTTTTTTTTATACCTCATTTCCTCTGCACCTATAAGAAGGAAATCACTAGCTAGAAAGAAAAAAAATCATAAAAATCTACATATAGAGGAATAATCCGTGAGTCATGACCGGACTGGAATTTTGACATTAATGAGAGCACACAGAGACACAAACAGGACAAACAAATCCTAATGCCTGGGCTCTGTGGGTGCACCTTGGGGGGGGGGGGGATATCACAGGCTCCCAGACAGATTCATGTTTTGTATTACAAGCCTCAGATGGATGGCGGGAGAAAAAATTCCAGACAGGCCGTCGCGCTTGTCCCATAACTCTGCGTCTGAAGTGACACCTCAGCCATAAAAAAAATCGATCGAAAGACAGAGAGAGACAGAGGGAGGCAAAAGTTGGACAAAATTGGACAACATTGCGCTCCCCTTGCCATTAGTCGTCTGTGGCTGGACTCTGTGTAGTGGTAATAGGCTTAGCTGTGTGTGTCTGTGTGTGTGTGTAGGTACACTGTTTAATGTCTTTCCAATGCTGCTTTGAATCTGCACATTCAATTCAAACACACACTCACGCACACATGCACACACACACATGCACACACGCCCGCACTCACGTACGGAGACAGACACATACACACACACACAAGCACCAGCACACACACACACAGGCACACACACACACAAACACACTCACCCACACAGAAACAAACACACACACACACACACACACACACACACAGGCACACACACACACAAACACACTCACCCACACAGAAACAAACACACGCATACGCACATACACACACAGGCACACAGAAACAAACACACCTATACACACACACACACACACACACACAAACACACTCACCCACACAGAAACAAACACACGCATACACAGACACAGAAACAAACACATGCATACACACATACACACACACACACAGGCACACACAAACAAACACACACATACACACACACACAGACACACACACAAACACACACACCCACACAGAAACATACACACGCATACACACACACACACACACACACACCGTGTTTCAGGACGTCCTGCACGGTGAAGGCAGGAGAGGTACTTCCTGTTTTTGGACTAAGGCACGATTTCCCCTAATGCCTGCTACCTGTCAGTGTTGTCTGGCTTTCTAATTGGTGACGTCAGTCCGTGGGTGTGTGGGTGTGTGTAATTGTTGACTGGGGCACAAAAACAGGAAGCGGGAATGGATTGAAGAGTGAGACGGAGAGGAAAACAAGAATGAGATGGAAAGATTTGGTCCACATGTGTTCCAAATTGACTCAGCATTACAGAGAGGAAGGCAGAAAGAAAGTGAACAGGAATTACAATATTCCAGATTAAGATTACTTACCACACTGTCTCTTGGCTCCCGCAGTGTGTGTACTTAATCCTGGCCTCCCCCTGAACTTTTGAACGCGTGCGCGAATAGACCAAACGCGACGCGATCCTCTTGACTCAGATGGAAATGTTTCCCCCCAAGGGATCAGTCAGGCACAAACCAAATCCGCCAGAAAACAACACTGACCCAAATGAGTTTTTGTATAACAGATTGTTGGTCCCCCTTTGTTGATGAAGGATGAATTGTGTGGTTGTTTTTTTTTCAGCATAAAAACATTTTATGACATGCATATCTGTGCAACGCAGTGCTGTGCAGTGATTTCAGTGGCTCTCCTGCACTACCATATCTCGCCACAAGGAGTCACAGTGGAGATTTATTGCGAGGTCTGAGAGGGGACATCATCTTCGGGAAATCACATCACATTAATATTCTTATATTTATATTGGAGGACCAGCCTCAGTCAAATCCAGGAAGCATGGAAGTGGCTGTGTTTGAAATAATAATAATGATAATGATAATGATAATGATAATGATAATGATAATGATAATAATAATAATAATAATAATAATAATAATAATAATAATAATAATAATAATAATAATAATAATAATAATAACAATAATAAATTCATGAAACAGGAAGTCAGTTTCATTTGTCTGACCACTAATCCTCGTATTTAGGAGCATTTTTAAGGGGGCATGAGAAGCGCAGTGGGCATATACAGTTGACAAATTTTCTAATAATGCTGAGGAGCTTTTAAGCTTTAAAGATCACAGTGCGCATTACTTTTCTTTATATAACCACTCCCGGGATCATTGGGATGGTTCGTCCTTGAGATGCGAGGCCACGAAACAGAAGAGCAACGAGTCCTGTTTGGTCCAAACCAAGCTGAGCAGCTGGTACTCTCCAAATTCCAGAGGATTACCAAAACAAATGATGATGTAAGAGCATCTGAAGGGAGCTATCTATCTATCATGACCTGAAAGCTGCAGCCCTCCTTCCTGTCCTCTTCCTGTGGGGAGGAGTCAGGCTTTGGCTGAGTTTGGAGCTCCCGCTGAGTCTGGTGGTGATGAAGTCATGACTATGTGGGCAGCTCGGACCGTATGTTACAATAAAAAAATAAAAAAACGGTGTGAAAGTCCTCATTCCCCTACAAGGCCATTATGCAAGAGTTTGGCGAAAAGGGCCCACCCACCTGTCAATCACGCCAGTAATACCACGGGCGCAAGTGCATTTTGCACTGTGTGACCCAGCAAAGGTCAGAGGTCATGTATCTGATCAATCTGCAGATGGATGACAGAGATTAATTTGGTTGGGCATTAAAATCTAAGCTCAGCCTCAATGTATCAAATGTAAAATGAATTCAATCAAAGTCTTGGGGGACAGTGCAGCATCCAATAGATGTATTGGTTCCAAAATAAATGGCGAGTGTGAAAATAAAAATAAAAGAATCCCAAAATGTAGATTTGCATAATAGAGCCTATTATGGCCTAATCTGGACAGGCACACATTAGGTGTGATTTTTTTTTAACCTGGATTATATTTAATGTAAGATTATTACATTAAAATGTACTTCATTTGAGTTTTTTTAGTTTGTGGTATTTCACTCCTCTTTTCCACACACTCGCACACGGGGGTTAATCCCGGGTGTGTGTGTGTGTGTGTTAATCTGACACGCGGCCAATCCGAAGGACCAGGATGTTCCTCCTCCTCCTCCTCCTCCACCCGAGTGGTGGCACCCCGCGGTGCGCAGGGGGAGGAGGAGGGGGAGGAGCCACAGGGAATCCCAGGAAGCATTTCACACACACACACACACGGGACACCGAGGAGCAGGACGCAGGGTCGGGTTGGAGTTTGAAGTTGTCCCGGGATTACGCGACGCGGCACCGGCTGATGCTGAGGAGGCGCAGGAGGAGGAGAATGCGCAGCTGCTCGTTGTGAGCCTCGAACGCCTCATTCGGTGTGAGTGATGCCGGGAGAAGCTGGTGCTGCCTTCAGGAGCTGGACGTGAGAGGAGAACCACCGAGGAGGAGGAGGAGGCACCGACAGCTCCGGCCTGCAGGACGCTCCTTCTTCTTCTTCTTCTTCGTCATCATCCCATGGACAAAATGACTCCGGAGCTGCGCGTGCCGTGGTATCTGTCGCGGACGTGACACCGCGCGCTCCTGCTGCGGGTGTCAGCCCGGATGCGGCTGCAGCTCGGCGGGGTCAACACACTCCTCCAGCCGGGGGGGGGAATCCTCAATCCTCCCCCACCGCCATGGACGACTCTGGGATTATCCGGCGCCGGAGGCTGCAGGTGAGCTTTGGCCACGTCATTGTTTCCTGTGAAGCCTCCCTGTCATTGTTTCCAGATGAGGGCCTGGCACGTCATCACAGGTCGAACCGCCACGCGCCCGCAGGGTCCAGCATATTATTACATTTATGGTCATAGTTTTGTGCTCTGTCATGTTGCTGTTACCGTGTGGTGTGGCTTCATTCACAGGTAGTTATTATAGCAATGGAGCCTGTCCAGTCCTATTGGCTTATAAATGCCTATAACCTATACTATGTACCCGAGAATGCTTAAAATTGATTTTATTTCCATTATTGTTATTTTCACAACTACCTGCCCGGTGTGCAAAACCTCATGGATTGTCGGGGAACATCAGTGAAGCTGATGTCTTCGAGTCTGAGATGTTCAGTAAGACGAATCACCACCTTGGACACAGTGGAATAATCAAACATTTGTACATTTTTTGCTGAAAAACAGACCTGGTTGTCAAAGTAACTACCGCCTGATTATTATTATTTATTTTTTCGGTAATTGATAAATGTTTTTAGCTCGAAAAAGCAATTTTTGCTGTCCTCCAATGAAAATGGCCTCCTATTTCTTATTTGTTTCCTTTTGCGGCTCAAACATATCACCAGGTATGTGTATTGTTCAAAAAAATAATAATCCTTACAGTTTTTGTTTAAACCCACACCATCTCTGCGAAGCTCCTTTTGGATGGCTACTATCTTTCTCTCGTGAATGAGTTTATACAGATTCTTTTTCTTTTTTTTGGCAAAGTATGTAATGAATCGTCACTTATGCATCCTGAATGACGTGTTTAAACCACTGTTCATCCATTATGAAGCAGCCGGCTTAACCACGGGTCATACCCCCCCCCCCCTCCATTTTTGTGCTATTCAGTCAAGTGAACTGAGCGGAGATGAGCAGCCTGCAGGCCGGGTGGAGCGCTGCCTCCTGTGGGCACGCCAGTGTGTGTCTGTGTGTGTTTGTGTGTGTCTGTAGGGTTTATTTGTTCATTTTGATGGTATTATAGCGGTTAGGTTTGCCAAAAATGAGGAATTGTGAGGAGAGCTCTGAGCTGCTCAGAGGCAAATTGACCCCTATTACTAAAAAGAGAGAGGGGGATGTGTGTGTGTGTGGTGGAGGTATGAAAAAGGGAGGATTAGTGGTGAGGTGTGCTGATGGTTCCATGTCCCATCATCCCCGGCGTTCAGCTCAGCTGCTGTGATGTATGACGGGAGCTGTGAGGGTATTAATCATCACAGAGCCACACTCACCAAAGCTCTGGCACTTTATAGATATAGGAAGTCCAGCTAAACGACTTAGTGTATATGTGTGTGTGTCTGTTTGTGTGTGTGTGTGAGAGAGAGAGAGACAGCGCGTAGACTCGTATGTTTAAAGGATGTGTGTACACGTTCTAATGATATGTGTTTCTACAAATTGTGTGTTGATGGGGGATTGGCTGTGCGTGTCACTCCCTTGGGTCTCATCATCCCAACCGTCACACACACACACACACACACACACACACACACACACACACCGACAATTTTTCTCCCAGCACCATATGGCGACACATCCCTCTCCCCTTCAGTTGGGGTCAGAGGTCATACCCATGATGCATTGCTTCAACGTGACTAAATGAGCATTTATTTGCCTGCTGCCTCTTGGCTGCAACAGAGAAAATAATAGGAATTCTTATTCTTATTTATTATTATTATTATTATGATTATGATTATTATGATTATGATTATGATTATGATTATTATTATTATTATTATTATTATTATTATTATTATTATTATTATTATTATTATTATGTTCTCCAGAGGCATTCAGCTCAGATAATACAGTTTCATTATAGCAGGGGGATTTTCTTTTTCTTTTTTATTATTCCTTTAGTGTGGGATGGACCCTTTTATGTGGTCATCATATTGCAGGGGGAACATGAAACAGATATGAGTGGCCTTTCCGCTCCCCGGTTATGGTATAACCTCCTCCCTGCCTGAGTGGCTTCACCCTCCCTGACATGTCTGAGGAGCTGCATCCAGACATGTTGTGTTATTCTGTCAGATAGACAGACAAAGTCAATTTATAATGATTGAACTAACATCTGAACGCTGGATCAAGAAGACGCGTGGGAAAATGGCAATCTTGAATTTTTTTAGCATCTACATAATGGCTCGTGAGTTTAATTCAAAATTCGACATGCTCTTCATCTCTGCTCATTCCGCCTCAGGTTGAGTGATTGAACGAAATGATGCATTCGGGATGACAGTGACTCAAAACATGAGACAACCATAAAAACAAACCCCCCTGGAGTGCGCGCACACACGTGTAGACATACACAGAAATGGTATGTAGATATGAACCATAAGCAAAGTTTTGTGTGGTTAACGCGAACATGCTGTGACAAAAATGGGCCATCTGCATGTAAAAAAAAGATATAAAAAAACAGTATTAATCTGAGTCTGTATGCACTTGGAGTAATCTTAAATCAAAAGGCTCATGTATAATCCGATGCCATTACAAGACAATCGCACAACCGCCCTCCGGTGAGAGCATCTGAATATTCATGGTTTGCACAGACACACAAACACACACGCACACTCCCATTACTGAACCTGGATAAAAAGGCGCAAAAATGAATAATAATAATAATAATAATAATAATAATAATAATAATAATTTATTATTATTATTATTATTATTATTATTATTATTATTATTATTATTATTATTATTATTATTATTATTATTATCAGTTGGAGCTGTGTGGCTTTCTAATGTGTTATCAGTGGGCGTGTCATGTGTTGGATGACGGAGGCTCCCATCTGCTGTCTGTCACCCTCCACCACCGACACACACCCCCCCTCGGTGGGAACCAGTTTCTGCCACAAACGACAATGCTTTTTTTTTTTTTTTTTCTCTCTCCCTCTCTTTTTTTCAACATCCTTTCACAGGGAAAGGCAGCCATGCATTTAAACAATAATGGTGGCACTCTGACAGACTAATTATACCACGGGAGAATTTAAGTCACAGATTATGTTGGAGGTGGTGTGAGGATCACATTTCCTCAATGATATAATGTCTGCTTGTTTTTTTTTTTTTTATTGTTTGCAAATGGTGAGACTGCTACCATGAGAATGGAGACATCTGGGAAATGATTTGTCTCCTACTGACCTTTTTCCAAAATGAATGTGGAACGGAGGATTACGGGAGGAATTCGGGCAGATATTATGGGACTGTGCCCGACTAGGAAATGGAATGGAATTTTAGGTTAATAAAGGTCGTGCCACTTGGGGATTTAGTAATTAAGCCACCATAATCTACCGTCCTGTAGAATTCCCTGCACAGTGTAGTTCTGTATTTGAATATATTTTGTCCTCATTGTCAGTGGTAGAAGGTCAGACGCGAGCGAAAGGTCACGAAGAGCAAAGATGGAATTGTATTTTTTTTAAGTTAATCTTTCCTCTTCCTGCTCTTTGCTGAGTGTGCCAAATGTTTTTTTTTTTTGTTCATTGTCTAGACATGTCTGAACTATAAAGATCCCCGCTAAGGGGCCATCAGACAGAAAGAGAGCAGATGTTCACAGGTCTGGATTCGGGTGTAGCACCGTAACACACACTGCTCGTGTGGTATGTGCAGCGCATTTCGTTTTTTTTTTTTTTTTAGTAGATAAAAAAAAAGTGGTTCCCAACAGTGATTAGAATTCATCCTGGGGGGGGGGGGGGGGGGGGGGTGCTGTGACATTTTACATATTCAAAAAAACACAAATGTCAAAATCACAGTGGATTTAAATTGGTTTCTCAAAAGTCTAGACAAAACTGTCTGTCTGGAACTTGAATGGTGCACTGAATTATACCAGTGATAATGTGCAAAAATAATAATAAAAAAAATTATATATAATGATTATGCTGAATTAATAAAAAAAAATCCAATAGCTATCAAATATCTCTAAGATCCTGCCCACAGCCCTTGCACTTTATCAGATTACAGCTTAGTGCCAGTCTACAAAATAAGCAGTTTTGTATTTGAGCCGATGTCGTTTTTTTTCTTTGATGTAGTTGCGTTTACTCTGGACTATGTCAGGTCTAGTCGGGTGGCTGTTTGGACAGTTTAAAAACCTCCTGGTCACTGGGAAGCCCCGCCTCCCCCTCGGGGCTCTGACAGCTCAGGGTCAATTAGCCGGATCAATGAAGGACAACGTGATCGGGGATCAATGGGCTGAATATTCACTCGTCCTTGTGATGGAGGAGAGGGATTTTCTTCTCAAGCCCGGCCCGCGGTGGGGTCGTCTGGAGATGACTTATGCTTCTCCAGATGTGCAGATTGTAATTCCTGTCTGTACGTATCATGGGGTCCAGGGGTTTTCCAGTCTGCTCACTTCTCAGCTTCCTCCTCTGGCTCTGGAGGTCACACACACACACACACACACATGGTTCTGAAGGCCAAAAGACTCAGACTCAAGGATAAACCCCCCCCCCCTCCCCACACCTCCACCACCACCTTCTCCACCTCTCTCTCTCTCCTCCCCTCCTCTCCTCCACTCCACTCCGCCCTTGTTTACAGCCTCCCACCGCCTCTATCTCAGCGTGCAGGGTTTTGTAAAGAGCCAGACCGTGCTGGCACGAGATCCGGCTCCGCTCGCTCTCTGTTTTTTTTTGTGTCTGCTGCTGTTTCAACCCAATGTTCCCTTTCTCCATCTGGACTCGGACATCACGTAGTGTTAGAAAAAAAAATAAAAAAAATACTCACTGGTTGGAGAGAGAAAAAAAAATGCAGTGCCGTATTTTGAAAGGCACTATATAAATCAAATGTATTATTATTATTATTATTATTATTATTATTATTATTATTATTATTA
>JAFBJU010002427.1:87644-110732 GCA_016785305.1 Colistium nudipinnis
TTATTATTATTATTATTATTATTATTATTATTATTATTATTATTATTATTATTATTATTATTATTATTATTATTATTATTATTATTATTATTATATTTATGTTTTTCCGCTTTTTAGTATAACCGTGTTTAGCTCTTTTTATTATTTCACATTTCACATGATGTTCACCTGACTCAAAATCCAGTTGCGTATATATTTTATGAATTGTAATTCATTCTTTTGAATTCTCTGAGATACTTCACTCTTTTTTGACAATAATCTGAAGCTGTCAACCCCGCGTCTCCTGCAGGTGGGACTTTTGAAGTGAAGCAGCACTCGTTCTTCACCGAGGTGGACTGGAACAGTCTCCTGAGACAGAAGGCCGAGTTCATCCCTCACCTGGACTCAGAGGAGGACACCAGTTATTTTGACAGTGAGGGCATGGAATTCATTGGAGCTTTTTTGATTTATTATTATTCTCAGGGTGCCATCTGATCTTCCAAACACTATCAATGCAGAAAGGAAGTTACTAGTCCGATGAGCATTTTTTCAAATATGTTATGTTATTTTTGGTGACCCACTATCTGTACCTAATAATGTGCATTATCGTGAGGTCAGCGTGAATTAGCAAAGAGAGAGAGAGAGAAAGAAATATAATGCCGCTGTTTTCCAAGTTTTTTTTTCCCATTTTACATGATGTCATTATATCGTCTTTCTCTCCTCAGCCCGCACCGAGCGCTACAGTCACGTGCCCTCGTACGAGGAAGATGACACCAACGACGACGAGCCGGTGGAGATCCACCACTTCTCCTCCTGCTCGCCTCGCTTTAGCAAGGTCAGGATAAAAACAAAAAAAACGGCCTCTCACTTCTTCCTGGCGGTGTTTCAGGCACTAAAATGACACTCTGCGGGGTCCCGTAGGTGTACAGCAGCATGGAGCACCTGTCCCAGCTGGAGCACAAACCCCACGGCGTGACTCTGAGGGAGCACAAGGTCCCCAGGGAGGAGCGGATGGCCAAGAGAGAAAGCTTCGGGAGCGTCACCCTCCGAGACAAGAGCTGGAGGACCGGATCGCCGGAGATGTGAGAAACGAAATAGCTCATCATAGATGTTCCGATTTCTGCCTTTAAACGTCATTCTGAGTCAGAGAAGGAGAAGAGCTCAATTGTCTTGGTGATAGAGATGATATGTCAACATTCTGCAACTCCAGGAAGCGCTTCTCCTGCTCTGAGTCCTCCTTCGCCGAGAGTGACTCCAGTCCTCCCTCCGGAGCCCGCCGACGGTTCTCCGCCCTCATGGACACCCACCGCCTGGCCTCGCCACTGGAACTGGACCCCGAGCTGCTGGTGTCCGGCCGGCAGCCCCCGGTGAAGGCCAGGGGGGCGTCCCTGGAGGGAGCGGTGGGCTCCGTCTGTCAGGGGGACCTGAGAGCGTACCACAGAGAGGGCAACGGGGTCACGGCTGGAGGTAGGAGGGGATGGGATCGCTTCCCCGCTCTGGTTTGGGACCTCCGCACCTGGAGGACTTTGGTCTTTAAATATGTCCTCTGTCTCACAGACAAACTTTTGAGGCCGGCTGAGGCGTCGCTGCCGCTGCCGGTGGGCGCCGCCGTCCTGGGGCTCCCGGACGCACAGGGGCCCCGCGGGGCCGCCACTGACCTGGTTCTACGCAGGGCGCGCCACCAGCAGCTCTCAGCGGAGGGAGACAAACAGAACTCCCGATCCGGAACCAAAGTCATCAAATCCGCATCGGCCACAGCGCTGTCCGTCATCATTCCTGCAGGTAAAGGAACATACTGCACATTAACTGTAAAAAAAAAAAAAACATTTAAATCGGAACTCTGTTATTTGACTCGATTTTTCTCTCTCCGCAGTGGAACAACACGTCGCCTCCCCTCTGGCGAGCCCCATGTCTCCTCGCTCCGTCTCGTCCAACCCCTCGTCCCGGGACTCCTCCCCCAGCAGAGACTACTCGCCCATGGTCAACGTGCTGCACTCTCCAATCACCATCTATCGCTCGGGCAAGAAGTATGGCTTCACCCTGCGCGCCATCCGAGTCTACATGGGAGACAGCGACGTCTACAGCGTGCATCACATGGTCTGGGTGAGAGAGCTGAGATTGCGGAATGCCGAGTTTCGAAGGGTTTTCCTACAACCGATGAAATGTTGCCTTTCACCTGGTGTAATCTCTCTCTCTAATCACAGCATGTGGAGAGAGGCGGCCCTGCCCAGGAGGCGGGACTTAGTGCCGGTGACCTCATCACTCACGTGAACGGGGAGTCGGTCCACGGTCTGGTTCACACAGAGGTGGTGGAGCTCATCCTGAAGGTGAGAACAATCTGTCCCGTTTATCTTTACATTTAAGGACTCAATCAAAAATAAAGGAATTCTGCATCAAAGGTGTCTCGAAAAGAATATGATTCACATTCATGGATATAATCCCACAGAGTGGGAACAAGGTGACGGTTACAACCACTCCCTTTGAGAACACCTCCATTAAAGTGGGTCCCGCCCGCAAGTCCAGCTATAAATCCAAGATGGCTCGGCGCAGCAAGAGGACGGGGGCCAAAGAGGGACAGGAGTGAGTTTCTCACACTCGCACGCTCATTTCATCACCACACCCCCTGCATGTTCATGCCCTCTCATGCCTTTTGCTCTGGTTCGCTGTGGACATTTTTGTTTGTTGTCCAACAGGAAGAAGCGCAGCTCCCTGTTCCGAAAAATTGCCAAACAGTCCAGTCTGCTCCACACCAGCCGGAGCCTCTCGTCCTTAAACCGCTCGCTGTCGTCCGGAGACAGTCTCCCGGGCTCCCCCACCCACAGCATCTCCGCCCGCTCGCCCACTCAGAGCTACCGCTCCACCCTCGAATCCACTCATCTGGGTCAGTATGAAAGGCCCAGGACATGTGTACCTATCTCTACCTATTCCCCTGAAAAACAAGGACTTAAGATTTAGATTTAATAATCCTTAAACAAGAGATGCATTTGAGGCTCTGTTATATTCTTTTGATAGGTTTTATAATGTTTGACAGCTTTTATTATTATTATTATTATTATTATTATTATTATTAAATATTATTATTATTATTATTATTATTATTATTATTATTATTAAATATTATTTTTGTTATTATTATTATTGTTGTTGTTTGTATTATTATTATTAATAAATATTATTATTATTGTTGTTATTATTATTATTATTATTATTATTATTATTATTATTATTATTATTATTATTATTATTATTATTATTATTATTATTCAACTTTAAGAAACTATAAATGTATTATTAGAGGCATCTAATTCATGTGACGGAAAAGATGATTTTCTCTCATCTCTCCAGCAACCTCCTCCCAGACCAGCTCCCCAGCGTCCAGCACTCCCAACTCCCCGGCAGCGTCCCACCACATGAGGCCCAGCTCCCTGCACGGCCTGTCTCCCAAACTCCACCGGCAGTACCGCTCTGCGCGCTGCAAATCGGCCGGCAACATCCCCCTGTCCCCGCTGGCTCACACTCCGTCCCCCACCACCTCCTCTCCGCCTCCTCTCAGCGGCCACACGGTGGGCAGCTCCAACACCTCCCAGATGTTCCCCGCCAAGCTGCACTCCTCGCCCCCCGTGGCCCGCCCTCGCCCCAAGAGCGCCGAGCCCCCCAGGTCCCCCCTGCTGCAGCGGGTGCAGTCGGCGGAGAAGCTCGGAACGCCCGTCCTGCCTTCCTCCTCCTCGTCCTCCTCCTCGCCTTCCCCCCTCACCGGTGGCGTGTCGCTACGCAAGCACAGCCTGGAGGTGACGCACGGCGACTACCGGAGGGACTCCTTCCACTGCGAGCACAGCCTGCAGAGTCTGCTGGAGATGGAGGGCGAGAACGGACCTGCGCCGCCGTCTCCCTCCTCGTCCTCCTCCCCTTCTCCTCCCATGGGAGGGGAGATCGGAGGAGGCCTGAAGCCCGCCAGGAGGCTGGGCCGGCAGGAGTCGCCGCTCAGCCGGGACACCCTGCTCCCAGCGAAGGAGAAAGATTCACAGAGCAGGGGGGCCGAGACCACAGAGAGCCTCGCTGCTAAAGCTGCCGAGTCCAAGGTGAAAGACGCAAGTTTCTCCACGGCTGGAGCTCTGAAGACTAATGCGGAGACAAAGTCCAGTCCGGCGCCGGTTTCGTCCTCTACCCAGACCAAGCCTCCAAATGCCATCGCTTCCCTTTCCGAGACGACGGCCTCCGAGGGCAAACCCGAGGAGAAAATGGCCACCCCGGGAACCTGGAGGGCCGTCCCACAACAGGACAGGAAGCAGCAGAGCGTGCAGACGGAGAGCGGAGCCGCATCTAAAGCTCAGCAGAAGGCCAAAGAGGACAAAGGGAAAGCTCCTGCAGGTGGAGAAAAGAGCAACGTCCAGAGAGCCTCATCTTCAGAGCAGACCAAGGCCCGAAAAGGCCCCGAGGCCGGAGAGAGAGGAGGTGGCGAGACCGCAAAGGTCAAAGGCCACGCGCCTCCGGTTCCCACCCAGATGCAAAGCCACACTGCAGCTCACGCTGCCAGATCCAAAACGGAGAGAGTGTCGAGCGGCTTCCGCGGGGCCAAAGAGGAGAAGCCCCACCTGGAGGTCCTGGAGGAGAACCCCATGTCGCCGTCCTCCAACGCGGCCTCGCCCTGCTCCGGCAAATCCCGGCCCGTGTCCCCGGGGGACAAAGCCAGCTTCGTCACGCAGCTCACCAGCGTGGCCAAAACCGTGCTGGCGCCCATTAAAGGAGGTTCGCAGGAAGGAGCCAAGGTCAGAGAGGCCTCCAAGGTGGGCGAGGAGAAGCGGGGGAGCGGGGCTGGGAAAGCTGAGGCCCCCTCCTCCTCCTCCTCCTCCTCCTCCTCCTCCTCCTCCTCTGGGGCTGGAGGTGTTGGCCGCCGCGGAGCACAGGCGGGAACCTCAGCCAGCGCTGGGAGCGTCCCGACCGAGAGGGGAACGGGGCGGAGCTCCAAGCATCACTCGTGATGAGCTTCGGGGGAAGCGTCAGACTCTCTCCCATGTAATGCCTTTTACTGTAGCGTCATACTGACATATCAAGAATCGACGTGACTCTGAATGGAAGGGAGACACAAATGCCTGAAAGAGAAAAAAAAATGGAAATGACACCAAAACAGACATTTCGACGGGAAGCAAAGATGCGTCAGCCACCGGGGGAAAAATGCACACGTGGAATCGTAACGTAGGCCTGTGGATGTTCATCAACATCGTCCTTGTATATAGTTTGGATTGAAAAAAAGGCGTCTGTCTTCGTGCATGTCTTAAACTGTATGTGGAAAACGAAAGCCTATTTAAAAAGAAGGTTTAAAAAAAAAAATGATAAAGCAGACCTTAACATGGTGAACACTGTGAACACATTTTTGGCAAACCACAGCAGGAAAAACTGTTAACGACACGGAAACAATCGGGATTCTGTTCCAAATGGGCATTACTCATATTTCAGATCAGCCCGAGCGCCATCACTTAGTTCAGTGCCGCGTTTACCTAAAGTTCAGTTACTGAAAGGGGTCAGGAGGAGGAGAGAGAAAAAAAATGGAAATAAACCGGAAACTGGAGCCAGATACCAAAATGCTCCCAGTGATGGAATCCGTTGGTTTGGCACCAGATCTGTTTAAAGGGCTGAATTTCAGTGTGGCTGGAGGAGGCAGATTAGACGGAGTTGCACAGGGACACTATGCAATCGGCTAATGTCCGTTTTATTCTTGGTGTCCCCGGGGGGAAAAAAAAGACAAAAGACAAGACCAGGACCAATTTTTCGCAATAAGCCAGGCGAGCGCATTTTCGTGTGTGGTGGATTCCACTGATTGTGTCGTGAAATGTCACACTGCACCGTACAACATACACGTAGGAAGTGTCATGAACACATCAGTGGTGTTCGGAGTCCGCGATGGAGACACTGGGTATCCTGAACCTTCATGGGAGTAGCACTTACAGTGTTACGTGCTTTCATTCACTCCTCTCTATTTATGCAGAAGTTCGGTTTATGGTAAAATGTGACATGTGAAGGAAAGTGCCAGTGTTTGATTTATAGGGGTTAACATGTTTTTTTTTGTTTTTTTTTCTGTTTACACTTAAATGTATAACAATATGCAATCCATCAGTGCCCAGTTCCATGGAACTGAGCACCCATGTGAGAGGCGGACCACACGGAGCGGTCGGCGGAGAGCAGGTGGTGCTGAGGCCGTATTTGTTTGTTCTTCTGTGTGCGCGGGGAGGAAAAAAAATCCTGCTGACAGGAGGGGGACAGCGGGCCCAGAGCTGTCTCAAACTGCCACCTTGTGGACGACATCCCATGACACCAAAGGCCCCGAGGGTACGACATCTAAAGAGAAATGTTAAATCGTATCTCCCGTCACCTGTGAATCTTTCCATGTTATACACCCGTGAGTCTGGTGCCGAGTTCATCTGCCGATCAATACATTTAAAATCTGTTTCAGGTGACTTCTGCAGTCTCATCTCCGAGAGTCTTAATTTTTTTCTGGTCAGTTATGATGTAGTGGTCAAAACAGACATTACCCAGTGTTTGGAAATTAAACACCAGTGATGTTGTGTGTGTGTTCAGTGTGATGTGACAAAATTGCACTTTATTTTTGTGTCAGATACTTTTATTCACTTGTCTTGCATATTTATTTTGTATCATTTTTTCTATGTGTTCTATTTATTAAACATGCTCATAATTTATTCAAATGTCTGTGCACGTCATCGTCTTAGGAATTTGTGTTCTTCGACTAAAATGTGTTATTTATGATTTTTTTGCAATCTATCTGAGAAATCTAGCAAATGTGTATGGCTGCCCCATTTTGTGCAGTTTTGACTGTGACATACCATAAATCTGAAGTTGTGATATTGTTGTCATGTCCATCTTTGTGTGTTTTACTTTTTTTTAAAACATAAACAACTATCTGACTGACTGTTGTTGTGCATTACACCAGTAGATATTTACTATCCATTGTTGTGAAAATCGAATGCAAAAAAGCCTACAGTGCAGAAATGAAATAAAATGCAGCGAAACCCCCCTCCGTTTTTTTCCTGATTTTTTTAAGGTTAAAACAATGGGCCGTCATTACTGAAATAAATCAACTGAAACTTCAACAGTTAACGTCAATGTCCTTTTTACGTTTTTGCAAACAACAAAAAAAAAACCTAATGAGTGATTCTGAAACACTCATGACGTCAGTAATAATTATTTCATAAGATAAATCCAGATTTCAGATCAGAAATCACAATTGTAAATCAGCTATTTAATTGATAAAAATGTCAGTTATAATTTCCGACCATTTTGTTCATGTAGATGAAAACAGAAATGATTGGAAAAAATGAAAAATAAAATGAAATACAGCCACCACACTGGAGAACCGGGGGCACGCGCTCATTGGTCCGGTGTCGACCAATCACTGCACGGGCAACACGTGACCAGCATAAACAAGGAAGTGAGGGTGGATTCTTTCCCTCCAGGGTTTTCTCGCGGATTGAGTTTAGATATGTTTGACTCGGATTAACGACACACTGACGGACTCACGCGGAGACTTTCACCCTGACACTGAGTCCGAGTGCCGGAGGGACCATGACGGGACCTGGATGGAGGTAAAAGAAACGAAAACACCGTCACTTTCTGATAATGGCCCGAAACACCTCAATCTGTGCGGAGCGATCTCAAAGTTACACCAGCTAGTGTCTAACAATAAAAAAAAATCATTAAATACATGATTTAAAAAAACAACAACGTTCTATTCAGTTTAATCCACAAAAATCGGATAACAGTGGTTTATGCTGTCGTTTGAGTCGTAGTGACGTTGTACACTAATACGACTTTTTGTTAATAGAGTGTGTTAAATGTGTTATACCTCACACACTCGTGTCCCATGTATAGAATGTACATGTTAAAGGGTGGTTTGCCAAAAAAAAATTATTTTGTGTATACATCAGTTATAAGGCCCTTTTTCAAATTAACACAGTTCATGGGGTCTTTTTTTTTTCTATCAGCACTACAATTGGGGGACATATGTGTCCCCGGGAAGGTACAAATAGGAACATGTTTCATTATGAAACAGCCACATTTATTTATTTATTTCCCCACATGTACATGAAGGTTGACATGGATTTGTCTTTTTTTTTTTTTTTTTTTTTTAACATTTGTTTTTGTTAGACTTTGGCCCTGGTCAAGGTTTTCTGTCAATGAATAGACTTGCATTTCTCCTCAGATTCTCTCAGACGATTTATTATGAAAAAGTAGTTTTAAAAGAAGTCAGAAAGTATTTGATATCGCACCAAAAACAAATAATATTAGGAAGTCCAAAACACGAATACACATTTGCTTGCTTACTGGCTTTTTGTGACCTCTCAGATGTATCTTTTGACCCTTGGAGGTGCTGACTCTCTGAGGCTCTACCGAACTGAACTGATTAACCATACTTGATGCAATATTAAATCGGTTTACATTTTTCCTGCAGCAACCACACTGACTTATCTGAAATTCCTCCTGTCACGGGATGCGGTCATGTGGTTGGAGGTTTCTCCTGTTGTCTATTGGCGGCTCTTCTTTTTCTTCTTCTTCTGTCGTTTTAGCAGAAGACTTAAATGACATTAATATAATCCGTTTCAGGGGCGTGGGTCGTTTGTGTCGTGAAAATAACACGGCTACATCATCTGTGGCTGCCTGTGTCACATGCATGCAATGAAAATCACGCTGTGACGTTCTTTGGGTGGTTTTTATTTGATTTATTTTTGGTTTTGCAGGCTGTCATGGAGATAAGGAGCGATTGTCCTCGCTCGGTCTCGGAGTTGTTATGAATCCCAGCGCGTCCTCAGAGGGCTGCGAGGGCCTGGCCACTGAAGACGAGCTGGTGGACGACTGGCTCTTCCTCTCCACTGAATCTGCCAGGCCTCGGGTCCTGGACGTTGGCATTAATCAGCAGGAGAGAGAGGACAGAAGCAAACTCAGGTCCAAGTTGGTCTCGGCATGGAACAGTGTCAAATATGGTGATTTTTTTTTTTTTTTCTGTCCCACTCTTGTGAATGCAGCGAGGACAATATGACCTCGCCTTCTGTCGATGCAATTTATCAGGAAAGCCTGGTCAAAGTTCTGTGATCATTTCTGCCAATATCTCAATTGTTCCTGGGCTAATTATGACACCTATGATACACTATTTATTATAAGAAAATAATAACAACATTTGAGTCTGACTGGGTGGTGGAGACTTACAACCTTGTGACAGCAATTCTTTCTTCATGAACCTGTCCATATATACACGGTCTGTCACAGTGTAATAGGAGCACAACTGTTTGTTGTCTTCCGCCATGTGAGATTCAATTGTTCTTCTCTTCCCCCTCTTCATTTATCAGGCTGGACCTTGAAGCAGAAATCCAAATTCAGCAGGAGCTCTCCGGTGATGGTGCTCGGAAAATCCTACGACCTGCAGGATCAGGGTGAGGCCTCCAGCATTTAACCCCTCAAAGAATCCCCCCCTTTTTTTTTTTTTTTTTTTTTAACATCCCTGCTGTGTACCCGTGTCAGGCGAGAGGGAGCGTTTCCGTCGCACCTTTGTGTCCCTCCTGTGGATGACGTACAGGCGGGGGTTCCCTCCGCTGGCCGGCTGCTCTCTGACCACAGACAGTGGCTGGGGTTGCGTTCTGCGTACGGGGCAGATGCTGCTGGGACAAGGCCTCCTCTTACACCTGATGCCATCAGGTGACAACGCACGCCAGCGCACGGCCATGTCAAATATGTAGTTCACTTCATTTGCCTGGAGGAAAAAAATGGAAAAAAAGAAACTTCCCTTTGTCGTCGTGTGGAACAATAATCAAGTCGCTTTGCTGTTTTGTCTCTGTGAGGTTGGACTTGGTCTGTGAGCCATGGCGTGGTCAAGGATGACATGGACCTCCGGCGCACAGACAGCGACAGACAGAGTTTCCCGGAGGGGCCGAATAGAAGGGTCCGAAAACTGAGCCTGGGTTCCCTCCTGGACAGGCCCATGGAGGCCACGCACAGAAGGGCGGTGTCCTGGTTCGCGGACCACCCGGCGGCTCCTTTTGGAATACACCGGCTGGTGGAGTTGGGCCAGAGTTCGGGGAAGAAAGCCGGGGACTGGTACGGTCCCTCCATCGTGGCTCACATCCTCCAGTGAGAGCTGACGCAGAAGAGCACAGCAGCAGGAATTGTCCTAAAACCAGCTTTGGTTGAGATTTTAACAACAAATATATTTCTTTTTGTTTCAGAAAAGCTGTGGCAGCTTCTACTGACCTTCCAAATCTAGTTGTCTATGTTGCGCAGGATTGCACCGGTGAGTATTTGCACGGCATTCTGGGGGCAAAGCAATTGCAGCTGTGCAGCTCTCCATTTTTAGGAAGATCTATTTTGAGTCCAGTGTAGAGAATAGTGCATTGTGGGTGCACACACCCATACTTCTACACAACCTGTTCTGCGTTTTTTTTTTTTTTTTTTTTTTTTCTCGTGAACTGAAGTAGCCTGAGGTGGAGGTGAGAGGATTCAGTGGACCATGTGTCTCTTTCTTTATCTCTTTGTCCAGTCTACTTGCAGGATGTGAAGAGGTTGTGTGAGCAGCCTCCGCCTCAGGTCTGGAAGTCGGTCATCCTCCTGGTCCCTGTGCGACTCGGAGGACAGGATCTCAATCCGGCCTACGTTACCTGTATCAAGGTATTCAAACCGTCCTGTGCACGCATTCGCCGATGTGTGCGGAGGATCCAAAAAGAACTCATCCAGTGTAGCTACGCAGATGTGGCTTTCAATATGAAAACAGAGTCAAAAAATGACTTTGTAACGTGAAGAAATAACCAAAAAATGATCCTTCGTTTTTTGTTTTTTTTATTCTTAGAAACTCTTGACGTTACAGTGCTGCATCGGAATCATCGGGGGCAAACCAAAGCACTCTTTGTTCTTCATCGGCTTCCAAGGTATGCCAAGGCCTGATGTGCGGGATGGCAGTTTAATGTCAGTCCTCCTCACACTTTAGTTTTTTTTTTTTTTTTACTTTCTGGGGCCCCGCTGGGTGAAAGATGACAATCTGCTGTACTTGGACCCTCATTACTGTCAGCCCACAGTGGATATCACAAAGAAGAACTTTCCCTTGGAGGTATGAGGAAGCACCAATGCTTCTCTTCTTCTATTTTTTGCTTTCAGTCTGGTGGCTCCAGTGAAAGCTGTGCTCAGACGGGTAAACCACTGTTCCGTCACCTGTTTTTAGTCAGATTTATTCCCACAGTCCTCATCGTACGCCGTTGAACCGATAATTACCCAATATTAATATCATGCTTTACAGCTGACTCCAGACTTCCAGAAATGTATACAAGTATTCATGATTAATAGGGACATCCAAACCAGAATGTTTAGTATAAAAACTATTTCTGACTTTTATGTCTTCTGATGATTTTTTTTTCTTTCTACACCACCCGCAGTCCTTTCACTGTAAATATCCCAGGAAAATGTCCGTCTCGCGCATGGACCCCAGCTGCACCATAGGATTCTATGCGAAAGGTCAAAAGGACTTTGAATCCTTGTGCACGACTGTTAACGAGGTATGTGATCCACGTCTCTCGTTAATTAACCTTTGTCTTGTTTTAACGTATAATAATATGTTGTGTACCTTACCTAGTGTAAAGTAAGGGGTTTTTGGGAAGGTGGTATCACTTCAAAATGGATATAAAAACATGTATTTACAGTATATAATATGATTTGGATTTTGCCTCTGTCCAATAGGTTCTCTCCACCTCCTCAGAGACATACCCCATGTTTATTTTTGTAGAGGGACACAGTCAGGAAGAGGAGCAAAGCAATACGCCCACAAACATCACCTATATTCGGAGGAAGAGCGAACGGACGACCGACACCAGCAACAGCATGGACGAGTTTGTTCTGTTGTGAACACACAGGCGCGAACACACAATATCAAATCAATTAATAATAATAATAACATAAATGTTAATGTGTGGCAACTACTGAGCATTCATCTAAAAAATATTGAACCGTCTTGAGTTTAAGGGTTAAATAGTCAGGTATCATTGTTCATGTTTTGTCTTCATTTATACTTTTTATTTTATTTTTTTAAAGGAGACCATTTAAATTATGATGATTCAATTGAAGAATTTTGGAAAACAAATGAAGGAATGTTTCTCATCAATTTATTTGTGGTTCTTTATAAAAAAAAAATCCACAAGATTATGTTGTTGTTTTTTTACATATTCAACAGAAAGAAAATATTATAATAACATTATTTTCCACAGTTATATGAATGTAGGCAAGTATCATTACTCGGTGCCTAGATACACAGTCTCTTACTGTTTCAGGTCATGTGACAGGATGTGCTGCCTCTGAATAGAGTAGAAAATGGGACTGTTTTTAACATGTGACCCACAGATGAATGAAAATAAAACGACTGGAGAATCACATAAAATGATGTGAATAAAGAAAAAAGAAGAAAAAAAAACATTTACCAAATATATTCATATGAACCTTTTTTTTTCTGCTGTCTTTTCACTGAATAAACAGTATGACAAAGGAACCCGGCTGCAGCCCTAATCACATTTATTTCAAATAATAAAAATGCGGAAGACATTTTTTTTTAACAAAAAAACATCAACAATATTATAAATAAGAGATAATTAAACAATGTGAACAAATCATTCATCAGATTTATACAAGAATGCATGCTTGCAATGATAAAAAAAAAACACCAACAAAAATATGTTTGATCCAACAGTGACTCATCAAATATGGATTTATATGTTTATTCTTATTATAAATGTTGTTGTTTTTTCCCCTCATGTCTACTGCACACCGTGTCCTACCCGCCCTACCATCCCCCAACCGCCGGCGTGCGTCTCCCTGGCTGCTCGGTGAAAGCGGAGCTCTCACTGGGCAGGCGGGGAGAGAGGCGGTGGAAGGGGGGCGCTGCGGAGCCGCACAGGCCGGTTCGTTGCGATACGATCCGCGGAGGGGGAGGAGGGGTGAGGCGAAAAAAAAAAAAAAAAAAAAAAAAAAAAAAAACCCGGAGCGGGCAGCTCGCTCTTTGTTTCTGGCTAGGAGGAGAACCGAAAGACGTCGCGACCGGCGAGGACTCAAACATCCACCTTTCAGCGCTCGTGTAAGTAAATCCCGGTGCGCGCTAAACGAGGAAGACTTTGTGTGTCCGTGGTTGTGCTTTTGTTGCATTTGCGTAGCGGGGTTTTGTGTGTGTGTGAGTGAGGAAACGACGGGGAGCGACATCACCGAAGCAGCAGCAGCAGCCGCGGCGGCGGGCGCGACACTGAGCAATGAATGAAAAGCGGGTTTTGGAAACGATCTCAGAGCCAAAGGTACGGGAGGCGCGTGGGCTCATTCGGCCCGGGCCGTGGTGGACGCTCCGGCCGCTCGTTGCCGCGAACAACCCCCGCTCACTGGCACATTTTTCTGCCTCACTGGCCTCGAAGAGCATGGCCGGCTAAGCTAGCTCCTCTAGCTCGTTAGCATGCTAACCGCCGTCGTCGGGCAAGCTTATTTTTGTTCGACTCTCGCGTTTTTAGTTGTTTTTGTTCAAAGCTTTAACTTAAAGTATCAACAAAAATCGAGTTATTATTCAACGGAATGCCACCCAACCCCTGTTTTAGTTTATTAAAAAGGGAAGCATTTAAATACCGGGGGTTTAATTGACGTGTTGTAGCTTCAACTGTAAAACCCGGCTAGGCCTAACTAACGTTAGCCGGAAAATGCTAATAATAGCTAACACAAGTATTATTTTCTTGTAAATGTAAACATCGTTACACGCTCGTTGAAAAAATACAACAACACAAAAGTTGTTACGGCGTCATTCGCACCAGAACAACTTGATTTTTGTTGTGCTCTCTATTATGATATTGTTGTGTTTTGTTCACGGTTCTGTTATTTGTTATTATTGTTCCACTTACAACTCCTGCCTGTTTGTGATTACGATTATTTGTGTTCCATTTCGTTCAGTGTTTTTGATCGACTCTTTTTCTCACCATCGTTGCTATTTTTATATTTACATTAATTGTTGATTCTTTTGTACGTTATCGTGGCATCTTATACTTAGAACCGTCTTCACTCCTCAACACTCCCAGCTCCTTCAGTTCGTTGTGGTTTAAATGTTGTTTTTTTTATCGATATCATTTCTCCTTTTTGTAATATTTTTTTTTGACACAGGGAAAAAAAAAAGATCCCTGGAAGATCATAGGCAATTGAGCAAAGCAGCCATATTCACACCACATTCTCCTAACATCAAAGTTGTTGTCATGGCAACTGTCTGGGAATTTTAGTCTTTAACATCATTTAACCTGCGGCTCCTTTTACACACGCATGCTCACCTTCAGTCTGTACGCTTTTTTAAAAATGATTTAAGCCAAGCAGAATCTATGCTACGTTTTCTTCAGAATTTGCAGTTATTTTTAGTTTGGGTCCGGTGTTCTCTCATCACTCTATTGTCTTATTTCAGCATCAACACGGTGTGTATCTTGTCTTGGACAATTTTTTCCTACAGTGTAAAAATGTCCTTAAACGCATCGCTCATCTGAGTTGTAATTGACATTATTTTTATTTTTTTTTGCACTTTGCCATGCACCAAATCTTATCTGCAAACCTTATTGAGCGATATGACACTAACTCATATAAAGGTTCATGAAGGATTTAAGTGATCTTTTATTGATTAGTTAATTATCAATCAGTCAAGAAAAGCTGTCGGATTGTTTCAATTTAGACATTACTTAATTATAAAAAAAAATTGGAGCGTGACACAACACATATGTTGCATAGATTCTGAGTGTTTGGATTTTCACTCGATTGTAGTGTTCAATTAAATATGAAAATGTATACATTCTGATCATTTCTTAATTAATTGTCTGTTATCTCGCTTTGCAGGGGTCCTTGCTGCTGCCACACATTCCCAGTTTCCCTGAGAGATGTCTACCCCGGACCCCCCCATGGGAGGGACACCTCGGCCTGGACCCTCCCCAGGCCCAGGGCCATCTCCAGGAGGCATGATGGGTCCGAGTCCGGGTCCCTCGCCGGGCTCGGCCCACAGCATGATGGGGCCCAGTCCAGGACCTCCAGGATCTGGACACCCACACCCTCCACAGGGGCCCTCCGGATATCCTCAGGACAACATGCACCAGATGCACAAAGTAATACATTCTTATTCCGTTGTTTTCCTTATTATATTTACAATAAATTAAACTAGAAGTTATGCATGTTATTGTCAATTGTGGTTATTCATTTCTGTCTCTTTTTTTTTAGCTCATTATTTTGTAATAATTGTTAGTGGCATTCTGAATCTAAATATTATTGTAATTTTGTGCTTTACACAACATTCTTCTACCCTATAAATATATTTATAATATTAATTATTCTCTGTCTTTTCATCAGCCCATGGAAGCCATGCATGAGAAGGGAATGCCCGATGACCCTCGCTACGGACAGATGAAGGGCATGGGCATGAGACCAGGGGGGCACAGTGGTATGGGGCCCCCTCCAAGCCCCATGGACCAACATTCCCAAGGTACCAAATCACACCGTACTGCACAAAAAACTCATGACCTTGTTATGTAAACAATGAGTATGAGCAGCAAGAACCCATCAAGCCGGTTCTTCTTCTTTTACTGCTCAGCAAACAGCTGTGGGCAGGACAGTAAGAGGGGCGGAGTTAAGAGGTTCCCTCCCCCCCCCCCCCCCAGTCGTGAAGTAAATTTTTCATGCAGATTTTTTAAAATAAAATGTATTCTCCGAAATGATTATTTGGGCGTGACCATCATGCATCTGTTCTGTGTTAACCAGGTTACCCGTCGCCTTTGGGCGGGTCGGAGCATGCGCCCAGTCCTGTCCCATCCAACGGCCCTCCCTCGGGCCCCATGATGCCCGGCGGTCCCTCTGGCCCCGGGGCTGGCCCTATGGAAGGCGGGGGTGATCCGAGTCAGGGCATGGGTCAACCTAACCGCGGCGGGCCCCAGGGTCCTGGTGGACCCAGCGGAGCAGGCGGTGGACCCGGCGCTCCAGGT
The DNA here is from genome assembly GCA_016785305.1 of Colistium nudipinnis. Taxonomy (NCBI): domain Eukaryota; kingdom Metazoa; phylum Chordata; class Actinopteri; order Pleuronectiformes; family Rhombosoleidae; genus Colistium; species Colistium nudipinnis. Next base: position 103,631 of record JAFBJU010002427.1, read on the forward strand.
GGACCCACTCCTTTCAACCAGAACCAGTTGCACCAACTCAGGGCCCAGATAATGGCTTACAAGATGCTGGCCCGCAGTCAGCCTTTACCGGATCACCTGCAGATGGCTGTGCAGGGGAAGAGGCCCATGCCAGGGATGCAGCAGCAGCCCATGCCCAACATGCCCCCCTCGGCGGGACCCGGAGTCGGACCTGGGGCTGGGCCCGGACCAGCTCAAGCCAACTACAACAGACCTCATGGTGAGTTCGAGTGATCCCCCAGAATACGTGTATTTGGCTTTTTATTCAAATAACACTCGTTATCTTGAAACAATGACGGTAGAATATATTCGGTTGCTCAGCAGAGACTCCTGGTGGCTGAGTAGGATTTTCTTTTTGTCTTCCTCAATTACCAGAAAACGTTTGCTTTTTCTTCATTTCATCATGTGACATTCTTTCAGGCATGGTTGGCCCCAATATGGTACCTCCTGGACCTGCAGGGGTTCCCCCAGGTATGCAAGGCCAGCCCACCAATGGACCACCAAAATCGTGGCCAGAAGGTAAAACTCAGTCTTGAGGTGCACTTTGGGCAACGCTGTTTTTTTTTTGTGTGTGTGTGTGCACGTGAAGAAAACTGATCTCCTCTGAAATGTCTTTTAGGACCAATGGTGAACGCTGCTGCTCCATCCAACCCTCCCCAGAAGCTGATTCCCCCGCAGCCTACAGGCAGACCCTCCCCTGCTCCCCCCTCTGTGCCCCCTGCTGCCTCCCCAGTCATGCCGCCTCAGACGCAGTCCCCCGGCCAGCCGGCCCAGCCTCCACCCATGATGCTTCACCAGAAGCAGAACCGCATCACGCCCATTCAAAAACCCCGCGGGCTGGACCCAGTGGAGATCCTCCAAGAGAGGGAATACAGGTGAGCCAGACCATACCTCGTTTTCTCAAAGTTCCCGTCCTTCCGCAGATATTCTGAGCAATTCTTCCTCATTATTGTCATCTTATTGTCTCCATTTATCTTTCAGGCTACAGGCTCGTATTGCTCACCGCATCCAGGAGCTGGAGCACCTGCCCGGTTCTCTGGCTGGTGACCTGCGCACCAAGGCCAACATCGAGCTCAAGGCCCTGAGGCTGCTTAACTTCCAGAGACAGGTAGAAACGCCTCATTCACAAATCAGCGGGTGACACCTTTTTTTTTTCCTTCATGATAATATGTTTTTTTTGTTGTTATTTTTGCAGCTGCGGCAGGAAGTGGTGGTTTGCATGCGGCGTGACACCGCTTTGGAAACGGCCCTTAACGCCAAGGCCTACAAGCGCAGCAAACGCCAGTCTCTGCGTGAAGCGCGCATCACCGAGAAGCTGGAGAAGCAACAGAAGATCGAACAGGAACGCAAACGTAGACAGAAACACCAGGTACACAGCGGGACCGCGGTGAAAAATCTGTGTTGTGATGTCACAGACGTGACATCACAACGTGACTCGAGGGTTTTTCCACTGGATTTGACCGCAGGTGGTGTGTTTGTCTCTTTATAGGAATACCTCAACAGCATCCTGCAGCACGCCAAGGACTTTAAGGAGTACCACCGCTCCATCACGGCCAAGATCCAGAAGGCCACCAAAGCCGTGGCCACCTATCACGCCAACACCGAGCGTGAGCAGAAGAAAGAGAACGAGCGCATTGAGAAGGAGAGAATGCGGAGGCTGATGGTGAGACCCCCCCCCAATATAATATAAGGCTGTTCTTTTTTTCTGTGGGGCGGACGGTTTCGTGAAATGCCTGACACGTGGCACTGAGCACTCTGGGTATTTTTTGGAACCAGGCCGAGGACGAAGAAGGATATCGTAAACTTATCGACCAGAAGAAAGACAAGCGTCTGGCCTACCTGCTGCAGCAGACGGACGAATACGTGGCCAACCTCACCGAGCTGGTGCGCGCTCACAAGGCGGCGCAGGCTCTCAAAGAGAAGAAGAAGAAGAAAAAGAAGAAGGTACAGCTATGTATTATTTTTCCTGCGCGTTCCTCGTGTGCTGCGGTCATTATTATGATTTATTTAATTGTTTTCATCTACACCTGTGTCAATTCTTTTGCGTGTGTGTTTTCAGAAGCCAGAGACTTCAGAGAGTGGTGCTGCCCTGGGACCTGATGGAGAGGTGGGTTTAAACAAAAAAAAAGAAGAAGAAGAACATGCCAAAAACTAAAACAGATGATAATGGTCTCTCGTCTCCCAGCCGCTAGATGAAACCAGTCAAATGAGTGACCTGCCAGTGAAGGTCATCCACGTGGACAGTGGCAAGATCCTGACCGGGGGCGAGGCACCCAAGGCTGGCCAGCTGGAGACCTGGCTCGAAATGAACCCAGGGTAGGTCCTTCACTTTCCTTCTAATAATGAAAAAAAAAAAGGATTCAATATTTAATTGGATTTATTAAGTTAAGTTAAGTTTAATCTATAAATTGCCGCCCAAGGCATTGAGTGAAGGAATCGGGCTTTTTGACCAAAAACGTTTAAATTCTGTTCCGCCACAGATACGAAGTCGCGCCCCGTTCAGACAGTGAAGAAAGTAGCTCGGGAGAAGAGGAGGAAGAGGAGGTACACCACGTGGTGAACTCCCGATTCCAAGCACTTACACCCATCATTTTTTTTTTGTAATTTTCAAACCGACCTGTCTCTAACCTGTTTTTTTTGTGTGTGTGTGTGTGTGCGTGTGTCAGGGTGAAGAAGAGGAGCAGCCTCGGCCCTCTACCGCTCCGGCTCCGGCTCCGGCTCCGGCTCCGGCTCCGGCTCCGACTGAGGAGACGAAGAAGATTCCTCACCCCGACAGCGAAGAAGTTTCTGAAGTGGACGTGGCTCATATCATCGAGTGAGTGTGAACCGCTAGGATTTCGATTTTTCATTCCTGCCTGTTCCAGAAGTCCTCTCTGTCGTCAATGAGTGTGTATAGGAAATGAGCGGGGCTACACCTCCACGTTCTCTCTATCTGAACTGGTTATGGACTGCGATTGGCCGCTCTTCCCACCCCGCAGACACGCCAAGCAGGACGTGGACGACGAGTACGGCAGCGCCAGTTTCAACCGAGGCCTGCAGTCCTACTACGCCGTGGCGCACGCCGTCACCGAGAGAGTGGACAAGCAGTCCACGCTGCTGATCAACGGCCAGCTCAAGCAATACCAGGTAGAGAGGAGGAGAGTTGAGCGTTGCATTGGGGGAAAAAATGTGTATATATATATATATAAACAACATAAGCATTTCCCATTCAACCTTTTTAACTGTTCATTATGATATGCAGGTCTTATTTACAATTTATTATTTGCACAAAACCTATTCTAAAGCTCTCTCTAAACAATATTTTAATTTTTTACAACTTCATTAAATCTAAATATTACCCACTGTCCCATTTTTATGTGCAACAAGCCAAAATTGAACCAGCCAACACATTGAACATTTTATAATCAACTCAAGACAAATTTTAAAAATGCAAAATAAATAAAAAAAATCAATCTGACTTAGTTCAGTGATTAAAAAAATTAATAAAAATAAAAATAAATTGTGAACCGAATTTAACCCCCCCGGCCTCTTTTTTTTGTGGCTCAGATCAAAGGTCTGGAGTGGCTGGTGTCGCTCTACAACAACAACCTGAACGGCATCTTGGCAGATGAGATGGGTCTGGGGAAAACCATCCAGACCATCGCCCTCATCACTTACCTCATGGAGATGAAGAGGATCAACGGGCCCTTCCTCATCATCGTTCCTCTCTCGTGAGTCGCACAATTACACAATAAATATAGAGCAAGCGTATATCGGCGAGTACAAAGCTCTCACAAAGCGGTGTTGTGTTTCTGGGCTTTTCAGAACTTTATCAAACTGGGTCTATGAGTTTGATAAGTGGTCGCCATCTGTCGTCAAGGTCTCCTATAAGGTGAGTGGCACCTCTGGCCAGGTTTTTTTTAAGTCACTTATTTTTTTATTTTTTTTTCCATTTTTACCCTGACAAAAAAACCCAAAGATATTGAATCCCCAAAAGTCAGTCAATTCATTAAAAATTTATTTATTTTCCCGTTCACGTTCAGGGCTCTCCCCAAGCTCGCCGCGCATTCGTTCCCCTCTTGCGCAGCGGCAAGTTCAACGTGCTGCTCACCACATACGAGTACATCATCAAAGATAAACAAGTGCTGGCCAAGGTAAGGAAGACAAAATCATGCATCCCTTTGTCCGTTTGTGACATTTTCTCCTCCTCACTCCTCAATGTAATTTTTTTAACTTTATTTTTTCCTCCCAAAGCTGCGTTGGAAGTACATGATCGTGGACGAGGGCCATCGTATGAAGAACCACCACTGTAAGCTGACCCAGGTGCTGAACACGCACTACCTGGCCCCGCGGCGTCTGCTGCTCACGGGCACGCCGCTGCAGAACAAGCTGCCGGAGCTCTGGGCCCTGCTCAACTTCCTGCTGCCCACCATCTTCAAGAGCTGCACCACCTTCGAGCAGTGGTTCAACGCCCCCTTTGCCATGACTGGAGAGAAGGTGACAAAATAAAAATAAAAAACTCCACCTCTGTGTATGGATTTGCGAAAGTATCCTCTTCATCTCACTTTTCTTTTTTTTTTTTTCAACTCAAGGTTGACCTGAATGAGGAGGAGACCATTCTGATCATCCGTCGTTTACACAAGGTTCTCAGACCTTTCCTGCTGCGCCGTCTCAAAAAGGAAGTGGAGGCCCAGCTGCCCGAGAAGGTCGGACATCGTTTAAATTTTTTGCTCATTTTTCACTGGGGATGGAGATGATTATTCTTTTAGGATTCACGAATGGGTTTTAATGATCATCTGATTTGATAGACTTCTGAAAATATATTAAAAAAAAATACAACAATTTTTTCAATTATTATTATTATTATTATTATTTGTGCTATTAGATTGGGATTCCAAGCAGTTAAATCAATACATTTTACTATTTGAAAAAAATAATTAATAATATTTATTATTCATTTAAATCCAGCTGTTGATATTAATTGTTGTCGCTTTTTTTTTTTTAGGTGGAGTACGTGATAAAGTGCGACATGTCGGCTCTGCAGAGGGTTCTGTACCGACACATGCAGGCGAAAGGTGTGCTGCTCACGGACGGCTCCGAAAAAGACAAGAAGGTAAAAAAAATATATATATATGTTTGAAATCCCTCAAGATGTATTTTATATTATTTATTATTTTTTGAAGCTCAAATATAACTGCAAACTAACCCGTGTGATCTATTTTTTATTTTTTATTTTTTTAATGTTCCAGGGTAAAGGAGGCACGAAGACCTTGATGAACACCATCATGCAGCTGAGAAAGATTTGCAACCATCCGTACATGTTCCAGCACATCGAGGTACAGAAAAAGACGCTCGATAATTAATTGGAAATATAAAAAAAAAAATAGTTGCATGAATACTGAGCAACATTTACGAAGCTCATTTTGTTTTTGTGTTTTTTTTTTTTTCCCAGGAGTCTTTCTCTGAGCATCTCGGGTATTCTGGCGGAATCGTCAGTGGGTACGTTGTGTTACGTTGTATATCTTTGCCTAGCCTTTTTTTTTGCGTCTTTTTTTTTTTTTTTTTTTTGTCAACAAAATGGCTCTATTCTCCTGTTCTCCCCGTCCAGTGCCGAGCTGTACCGCTCCTCCGGGAAGTTTGAGCTGCTGGATCGCATCCTGCCCAAGCTGAGGGCCACCGACCACAAAGTGCTGCTCTTCTGTCAAATGACGTATTTTATATTATTTATTATTTTTGAAGCTCAAATATAACTGCAAACTAACCCGTGTGATCTATTTTTTATTTTTTATTTTTTTAAATGTTCCAGGGTAAAGGAGGCACGAAGACCCTGATGAACACCATCATGCAGCTGAGAAAGATTTGCAACCATCCGTACATGTTCCAGCACATCGAGGTACGGAAAAAGACGCTCGATAATGAATTGGAAATATTTAAAAAAAATAGTTGCATGAATACTGAGCAACATTTATTTTGTTTTTGTGTTTTTTTTTTCCCCCAGGAGTCTTTCTCTGAGCATCTCGGGTATTCTGGCGGAATCGTCAGTGGGTACGTTGTGTTACGTTGTATATCTTTGCCTAGCCTTTTTTTGCGTCTTTTTTTTTTTTGTCAACAAAATGGCTCTATTCTCCTGTTCTCCCCGTCCAGTGCCGAGCTGTACCGCTCCTCCGGGAAGTTTGAGCTGCTGGATCGCATCCTGCCCAAGCTGAGGGCCACCGACCACAAAGTGCTGCTCTTCTGTCAAATGACGTCACTCATGACCATCATGGAGGACTACTTTGCATACCGCGGCTTCAAGTACCTGCGTCTGGACGGTGCGGCCATTTTTTTTTTATAACTCATAACTCAAAAGTATCTTTACTGGGTTCTTTTCTAAAAATTGCAACTCTGACGGAATAAAGGGGATTCACTGTGGTTGTCCTTTAACCTTTGACCTTCCACAGGGACCACCAAGGCAGAGGACCGTGGCATGCTGCTGAAGACGTTCAACGACCCGGCCTCAGATTACTTTGTGTTCCTGCTCAGCACCAGGGCCGGAGGCCTGGGCCTCAACCTGCAGTCCGCCGACACCGTGGTCATCTTCGACAGTGACTGGAACCCACATCAGGTGCTGTACTCTTAACCACGCAGCTCCCAGATAGTGGTCGCGCGCCCACCCACCCACACACACACACAATCGCAAGCAAAAAACCTGACCACGCGTTTTCTGGCGGTTACAGGACCTGCAGGCCCAGGACCGAGCCCACCGCATCGGCCAGCAGAACGAGGTGCGCGTACTGCGCCTCTGCACCGTGCAGAGCGTGGAGGAGAAGATCCTGGCGGCGGCCAAGTACAAGCTGAACGTGGACCAGAAGGTCATCCAGGCCGGCATGTTCGACCAGAAGTCCTCCGGCTGCGAGCGCCGGGCCTTCTTGCAGGCCATTTTGGAGCACGAGGAACAGGACGAGGTCGGCGCCAGAGGAGTTGGCTGCAGCACCAGGGGGGCTTGGGTGGGTGTGAACGTTTTCCTCAGGATCATTCCAGAATTGTTGTCTTTTTCCTGCTTCTACAAAAACCTTTTATGGTTATTATGATACTTGTGTCTCCCACGCTGACGTCTATTTCTTTT